>CAJVQA010010453.1:0-11378 GCA_910591915.1 Cetraspora pellucida | reverse complement strand
CAAAAAGTGTTCACTGTCTAAGGTCGCTCTAGTTACCTACTATCTTAAAAGAAGTAGATATAGGATAACAATATATACCATAATAAAGAAGTAATGGTTTTAACTTAAATAATACTATTGTGAACAAGATATGAGAGAGTAAGATCAATATTAGTAATAACTTGATTGTAATGATCAGTTAGAAGATCAAAAAGAATATTAATAATAGATATAAAAAGTGCCAGATGAGAAAGTAAATATTTAAAAAGAGTAAAGTTAACAGAGTTATATGTTTTACTTATATTTTGTGAAAGTAGCCAAATGTCCTTATGATTACAAGTAGCATCTTCAATAAGATTATTGAGAATATGAATAGGGATTGAAGTGCTATTGTTAAAAAGTGCAATATAATTAAAAAGTGAGAGAATAGAATTAAAAGAAAATATAGTGTTTAGTCTGTTTGTAAAAATTTTGATATATAGTTTACAAATATGTTCAACAAAACTAATAAGTCAAATAAGATTAAGATTATTATCAAAAGAATTACATTTGGGGATAAGATAAATTTTGCTATATTTCTATTATTTAGAAATTCTATTTTCAAGAAGACAATGGTTAAAGAGACTAGTAATAGCAAAAGTGCATTTAGGACTAATGTGTTTGAGTATTTTATAACTAATGTCTATAGAACCACAGGCTTTGTTGTTAGGAAGCTAAGAAAGAGTTTGAGAGAGTTCTTTATTTGTAATAGGGAAGTTTAGAGATTGGTACCAAGTTGGATTAATATGAGAAAATAGAAGATAATGTTGTTATCAAAAGTTATCAAAAAATTTTTATTAATAGGTTTAAATGCAGTCTAGTTATAAAAGTGTAATTGAACATACTGTTTAATGAATAGTGGACCAGTTATAAGCTTATTAGACAATTTTATATTGGAGAAATAGACAGATTGATAGTAGTGGTTAAGGATGCTATTGATAGCTTATATAGAATATGATGTAAGAGTAATGCATCTTTTGCTAATGACTTTGTTAATTTGTTGTCGAAGTAGAAGAGAGTTTTCAAGATAACAAATATAAAAGAGTTGTTTTCAGATAGAGTAAGCATGTTAAAGCCATAGTTGAGTACAAGATGGATTGATGAAGTTAAGTAGTTGAAGGTCACATTGTGACTGTTTGTTAATTTAAGAAGTATTTTGATTAACGTTAAAGATGTCAGAATATTAGGTAAGTTTTTTAATAAGTTTAATAATATGACCAAGTTTTTTAAGAGATAAATGTAATAAGATACTGTAAGGTAAATATTGATAGCTGTAGCTACATTTATAAAAGACTTTATTAGAAATTGTGTAAGTAGCAGAATAGATAATTGAGCATTGAAATTTGTGCCAAGTTGTTTTAATACTTTTATCAATTGCACTATTAATAGGAATTTTGTGTTGTAAGAGTTGTTAAGATTAAGTATCTGCAAAAAATTGCCAGTTCTTTGTAGATATAACTTTGTAGTTAAAGATGTGCTAACTAATACTGATATGTTTATATAAAAGTTTGCTGTAGGCATGTAGAAATGTCCATGTAGAGGTGAGAATAAGATGGTCACTAGAAGTTGAGGTTTGGCTATTATTAAGACTATAAGAGAAAAAAAATTATATATTAAGTTAGTCAGTTTAAATATAGTCAATACAACTACTACTAGTATTGTTAGACAAGGTAGAATGTTTGTTGTTAAAGTAAGCTTCAATATCATACATATTGGTATAATTAAGAAAATTAATAAGTTTATATTTAGAAAAAAAGCTGTGAATATTATCTTGTGAATTAAAATCACTAAGAATAATAGGGTGAATATGAAGTTAAAAGGCTTGTTGGATTTAGTTAATAACAGTATTTTGAGTTTGGTTATGAGTAATGATGTTAGTTGATGACAGATAAACTGAAATAATATAAAGCTTGATATTACTTTGAAAGAAAATATTAAGTGCTATAGACCTTTAAGTTGAGTATAAATATTATGAATATGAGATTTAAGATTATTACAAATCAAGATAGCAGTGCCTTCAATAGAGGTAAAGAAGTTGGACCAATAGTAGATAAAAAAGTTATTATTGCAAAAGAAAAGATTAGTTTTGTCAGAAATTTTGGTTTCTGTAATGTTTGCAATAGATATATTATAGTTAAAACAATAATCTTGTTATGCTTCTCTTTTAGTAGGTTCATTGAAGCCTCTAACATTGTATGTAGCAATAGTTAAATTGAGATGATGTGAAGTTGGGTTGGATGAAGGTGAAGAAGAATTACAATTAAAGGTTAAAAAATAGTTGTTAAAGAATAAATTTGATGGAATAGAAGTAATATTAAAGAAGTTAGATCTGAGAAGAAGATTATAGAATATAGAAAGAAGATATAAGGCAATAACAATATAATCTGGTAAAAGAGTATTATTGAGAAGATATATGTGGGTTATAAGATGAATTAATGGAAAATGTGATATGAGATACAGTTTTGTTGTTTTGTTTTTTTGATGTTAAGATGAGGCCTTGCTCATATCTTTATTAGTAATTTTAGTTGTATATATTAATATATTATATATTAAAGATATACTAAGATTGTAAAATAAAAATAAAAACTACATGCAAGAATTGAAGCTCAGACAACTTTATCTGCAACTTAAACTAACTATAGTGATCAAGACCCACCTAAATTTGTAATGTTAGAATATGATTATAAGATGTGCTATAATTAATCCAAAATGTCAACTATATATTGATTTTTCTAATAGTCTGTTCAATTAGTAAACAAGTATTAGAATGTAAGTGTAATTGATTTGCTATTCCACATAGACATGAATATATATAGTTTGTATGTGATTTTTTGTAATATCTAGTTTGTTATATTTGTTATGAAGTATTGTGAATATTACAAGTTTGAAGAGATATAATATTATTATTCTTTTTCTAGTTAAAGAAATCAATACAGTATGATTTCCATATTTGGTTATAAATTTGATTATTAATATCAATAAGTGTTTGAATAATAATTTGTAAGGCTATCTTAGTTAGTATATTGTAGTTATAAATTGTTTTGATTAAGGCTTTAGATATAAGACTTTTAAGAGTAAAATCAAGATAAAAGAAGTTTGCTTGAAATAGTATTTAGTTAAATGAATGATGTTTTTGAATTTTTTGAATAAGTTCATAAAGCTGACTAGTAGATAAATCAAGATCTGCTTTAGATAAAATATGCTGAATTGATAAATTAATAATGTTTGTAATAAAAGAAGAGTTGAGACAGATTAGTCAATGTAAGTGAGAGTTAGGAAAATTATATCTAAAGCAGTTAGTATTTGTAAAGATAATTGAATATATGTTGTGAAAAAAAAGTATGTTGATAATTCATTTAGTAGAGCTTTGATTTTAAAGGCTTTGGATTAATTAAGTTTAAAACTAATAAAGTTAAATAAGAGTTTTTAGTTATAATTAAGATATAGCTATGTTGATTGCTAGTCTATATAGTGATTAATATAAGACTATTCATTGCTTCTTTTTTGTAAAGACCACATTGCTAATATGTGAGTTTTGCAAATATTTTTAATAAAGTATCAGATAGGAAGCTCAATAAGATTTTGTTCCTATTGTAGAATATAAAAAGAGTTGTAAATGTTTGTATATTGAAAGTTTAAAGACAGAGAGAAGGTATGTTGTTTTGCTAAAGAGTTGGCCATGTTATTAAAAGTATTATCTGTATGAGCTTGAACTTTAGAAAGTTAATATTTAAATTGAAGAATTTAATAATATTAAGAAGTGTATATTATAAAGACTAGGTATTGAATTTAAAGAGCTTGTTAGGATTATTGAGTTGTGTAGAGAGTTTGTAGTACTTAGATATAACTGATTGTAAGTTAGTATATATTTGAAATATTGTATTACAAGGTCAGTTGAGATTGTAAATAAGATAGAAAAAAGTTTTGCCTTATAAGCTAATAGCCAAAGATAGATTTTAGCTGAAAATTTATGAAGAACTTAGTTGTTACTATCAATTTAGATCTATCTAATGCTCATTGAGCTTTGTTTAGTTTCAATATTAGATACTGATTTATTAGTATAAAAAGTAAATTCCTTATATAGCAAATTGTTTTAAAAAATTTCTTCAAGTTTGTTTGAACAGTTATTAGGTTTAAAGATTTTTATGATAGTAGAATTTGATATATTGATAATAAAATAGTTGTGTGGAATTCATAAAGAATGTTTAATTGCTATTGAATAAATAAGATCTAGGTAGTTGGCATTAAATTTAAGTTTGGAAGTTTTTTTTTCTAGAAAGCTAGTACAGATAGTTGCTAAAATGTTAATTGTATATGTTTGCTTAACTTTGTTTGAATTAAGATGGCATTCAGTATATGGTGTGCAGTTTAGATCTGAAAGAGAATAATAGTAATTATGTTCTAAGTTAATAATCTCTTCATTATCATCATTGTAGATAAGTAGCTAAGGTTTAAGTTTTTTTTTAATTGATGAAGTATTATATGCAAAAGCATTAATTCCTAAAGGTTGAAAATAAGGAAGGATTAGATAATATAATCTGTTAAATAAAATTGTATCTTCCAGGTAGATCAACCAGAGAGGTTGCCTTCCTTTTGTTAGGTTGTAAAGTCTTGGTGAAAGATGATGCCATTTAAGTAATGTACTATTGTCTGCAGTACATAATTGCTTTAAGTAGAGAATATTGTTTTTTCAAAGTTGTTTTTTAAAAGTATAAAATTTGGGATGTTGACTAAGTATTAGTTCTAGTAGTTAATATCTATTATGAAAAGTATTAGACTACAAGACATTAGAGTTAGCTAAAATTGATATGCCAAGGTGTTGTAGAAGTTGTATAATTTTGAAGTTAAATGTAAGTTTGTTAGGTCTATTTATAAGTGATTAATTGTGCTAAAGAATATTAGTAGCAGACCAAAGGTTGTTTTAAAGTTGCTATAATTGAATTTTAGTAAAAATACCAAGAATCCTAGAGTTATTAATTCTTTGTTAAAAGCAAATTATATGATTTTGTAATTGGATATTCCAAATGTTATATATATTATATATATAAGGGTTAAGCATAGTGCTATTAGGCTAGTACATGAAAGTTTAGCTTTATGTTGATTATAGTAAGATATTTGGATAAAATGCTATCACAAGTGAAGTGTTTAAGAATGATGTTATATAATCTGTATTCAATAATAGAAATGATTATAGTATTAGTAATATAGATGGCTTGTTTGTTTGTAATTCTTTTTGTGCCAATAACATTAATGAGTTGGATTGCTTTATCATAAATTAGCTAGCTTTGTTTTATATATGTGTTATTAAGAATGAACCAACATCCTAAAAATTTAATAGTTAGTTTGCAGAAATTGGTGTAAGTAATGAGTTAAAGAAGTAGGTAGAAGCTATAGATGATGTGTTTGATATAAGAATTGATTTAGCTAAGTTAATTTGAATGTTAGCTATATGATAAAAGAATATAGCTATAGCAATGATTAATTGTAATTTTTCTTTAGATTTGGCTATCTAAAATGTGTTATCCATATATACTAATACAGATACTGAGGTTTGAAGTTGTTAAAGTTTTAGTCAGAGCAGACTAGTATTCTACTTTGTAGCCAAAGTGTATTCTGAAAAGTCTGAACCTATTTTGTTTATAAGCAGATTATAATAAATTCTTTAGAACAGTAAAGTTATAGTTTTTTCTTAGTCAATACTATTTTTAATATTGTAAGAGTTAGTAAGATCTAAATTTGAATAACTCAGTTCTGTTGATTGGTAAGCAAGTTAGTAAAAATATTAATAAGATTAGGTGGCATATGTAGGCATAATAAAGATTTGGTGAAGAGTGTAAGGTTTACAGAATCATAAGCTTTGCTTATGTTCTGAGATAAGAGCCAAAGTTGTTTGAAGTTACAGGAAGCTTCTTTAATAATGTTATTAAGTATATGTATAGGAATAGCTATAATGTTACTAGGTAGAGCTATATAGTTAAAAGATGACAAAATTTTATAATGAGTAAAGATGTAATTAAGTCTGTTGGTGAGGAGTTTGGTATAAAGTTTTTTAATATATTCAAGTAAACTAATAAGTCTGATATTAGTTAAGTTGCCATCAAAGATAGGTTTTTTAGAGATAAAAAAGATACTTTCTTTTTTTCATTGATTTAAAATTTGATCAGATGTAAGACAGTGATTAAAAAGGACTATAATTGTATTAAAAAATACTGTTCTAGCATGTTTAATTATCTTATAGCTAATGTCTGATGGTTCACATGCTTTGTTATTAGGAAGTTGATTAATAGCTTTAAGAACTTCTACAGAAGAGAATTTCTTAAGTGCTAGTTGATACTATATAGGATCAATGTTCAGTTTAGGTTGGTATTCTTGTTGCCATATTGTGTTGAATAATTGTAGTTAAATTTTTCTAAAAGCTGTCTAGTCATCAAAGTGTTGTTGAATGTGTTGTTTGATAAGTAATAGCTCAGTGATAATGTTGTTTAATTCTTTAATGTTATTAAACTTAACAGAATTTTTGTGTTGATTAAGTATACTGTTGATTATTAATGTTGGACTATTTTGGAGTTTAGTCCATCTTTTGGCTATATTATTATTAATTTGTTCTCTTATGTTTTTAACATTTTCTAAGTTATATGCATGATAGAGTGTTTTCTATTCTGTATTGGCTGCAGTTATTCAGTCAGATAGAAGGTTAAGATCTTGAAACAGTATAGGTATATTAAGATGATGAAGAGAGTTGAGTTGATCAATATTTTGATTATGAAATATAGGCATAGAGGTTGATTGCAAGATGCTGCTTTAACTTGTCTTATGATATTGTCTAGTTTTTTGAGTCTTAAGTGTAATTTTGATACTTTAGAAGAAAAGATGTGTTGAAAGTTACAGATAGTAAATTTTTTGTTTAGGATATGTTGAAGAGCAGCTAAAATAATATTAGTTTGTATTTTGTGGCAAGTGGCTTTAAGTGATTCTATAGTATTAGTTATAAAGAGAACATTGTTATTTTAAAGATTAGATGTAACTTAGTTAGTGAAGTTTTGCCAAAGGTCTTGGTTCATTTGTTTATAGGCAATTATTCTACACTTAGTTTTAGTTGCTAATTGTTATTTCCTAGTAATGGCATAAGGAAATTCTCAGAATGATATCAGTATATTATAATTACTAAGTGTATATTGGTTAGCATCATCATCTGTATAATAGGAGGTTAGGTATTAGATAATAGAATGGTTAGCCCAAATATAGTTAATACAACTGCTATATCTGCTACTATGTTATGTAGGAGTTAAGGATTATGTATGTTTTGCTAAATCATACATGTTATTGTGTTGGAGGAAATGAATAAGTTTAAGTTTGATAAAAGATGATTGTGAGAAGTCAGAAACAATGAAATTACTCATAACAATTGGTTGTATATTGTTTGTATTTACTTTTGAATTTATTGTATAATATTATTTTGAATGAGAAGTCTAAGTTAAAGGTTAATAAAAGATAGATAAACTGATATAATGTGAAATTTAAAGTTATATTTAAAGAAGAGGTCTATTGCAATAGCATATCTAGGAAAGTTAAGTGTTTTATGAACATGTTGTTTAAGGTGTTTTTGAATCATAATTGCTGTTCTAGCTTTACAATTATTAGTATATGACCAATAATAAGTAAAGTGTTGAGATCTAGAAAATTTAGCATATGTATTGTTCTGTGAGATTTTAGTTTCTGTAATACTAGCAATATTGATATCATGAGATAGACAGTAATTCTCTCATGTTTGTTGTTTTAAATTGTTATTATATCCTCATGTATTATGTGACTATATTGACAGATGAAGTGGTTTGTATGAGTTAGATGTAGATGTTTTAGCTATTAGGTTAGAAGATGTAGATTTAGAAATGGGTTCTAACCAGAAAGCTGTATAATTAGATGAAAAGGTAAATGATAAGTTAGTAAATAGAAATGCTAAGGATAAGTCAGCAAGGATCAGTTGATTAAGTAAGGATGAGTAGATATTGAATGAAGTATTGTTTGGTGTTGTTAGTAAAGGTAAGTGCTTGTATAGTTCATATTAAAAAGGTTGAATGAGATGATATTCAGGCAGAATAGAATCTGAAAGGTTAGTATATATGTATAGTTCAGTTTTGTTATAATTAATAAATAAATTAAAGCTATATTTAAAGGAGTGTTTTTAAAGATAAAATAGAAATTTTTCAAATATTATATAGTGGTATATGATAAATAGGTTATATAGTAATAGAAATTTGTTATAATATGTATTTGTTTCTGCAGAAGATGAAGTGTTAAAAACAGATTGAATTGTCTTCTATAGGATCATTCACTATTTGAAGCTCAGCTTGCATAGCTATAAAGGATACTATAGTCTGCTCTGTATGTTGAGTCTGATTGTTATTAACTTGGCCCTTCATGTAAATGGGCTTTACTATTTATTCACTTATATTATTTTCCTTACTAACTACTAAGAATATATTTCTTAGTAAGGTGGCAGCTGTATCTATAAGTTTTGTAAAAGACAGGTTTACTAAAAAAACTTTTTTTAAGAAAGAAAGACTCTTTAATTAAGAAGGAAATTGAGTATGATATTTGAAATTTATTTTGTAAAATTTTGTTTGCCTCTGAGTAAGCTATTTCTTAGTAATAGGTATTGATTTATGAATATATTAATGATTTGTCAAGAGAATTAAAAAAGATTAAAACTTTTGCTAATAGTTCTGTACTAGTGGGCTTAGAAGTAATGTATTTTACTATTTGCTATTTGTTGAGTTTGTCGATATAGTAGTTTTGTGCTGTAATGTTTTGGTATAAATTAAAATGTAAGTAAAAGTAGTAACTGCATCATTTGAGATTGGTTAGAACATTGTTGATCTTGCAAGCAGATTTTTTTATTCCTGTTACAAGCTTGTCAAAAAAAGTAGTAGGAATTTGTTTGTTGAATAATGCTTTATATTTGCTATTTTTGTAAAATATAAATGGATCAATTTCAGGCCATTTCCAAATTTCATTTTCTTGTTTGAAAAATCTTCATATGATTTTTTAAAAGTATCATTTAATAATTGTGAGAAATTGTGTTGATATAGAGGTTTTGAAGTTGTAATAAATGAATTTGTATTTTCTGTTTCTTTTTTTTTGTTTTTAGATTCTATTTGTTCTAAGTAAGAACAAGTTTTTTCTTTACAAGTAAGAATATGGAGTTTGCTAGTTTTATAGTTTCATTGTAATGTTTTTGTAAATTATAAGGTTATTGAAAATTTATTGTAGTTAATAAGGTTTCTTTAAGATGAAGAATAAATTTCTGTTGAATTTGGTATTTTAGAGAGTTAAAAACTTTAGTTTCATCTAATGATTGAGTAAATTGATAGTTGTATGTTGGAAAGAATTGTTTAAACCATTGTTTTAAATAGTCTAAAGAGTTTGCAAGAAATAAAATATTTAGTTTTTAATAAAAAAGTGTTTTTGGAATATTGAAGTCAAGATAGATATTGAATTTGCTATCAGATCTAATTATGACAAATTGCTTGTCTTTATTAACATCAGTACTTTTGAAGTTATATTAAATCTTTTAGATTGAAGTTAAAAGTTTTTAGCAAATTTAATATAATTAATGGCTTAATAGTTGTTAGAAAGATATAAGTGAATATGGGCTAGATTAATGCAAAGTTGAAGTCAGTTTTGGTTGGTATATAGAGAAATAGTTGCTAAAGAGACAAAGATTTTAGAGTAGTTAAGTTTTGTAAACAGAATTGTTATAAATGCTAAAATAAGTTTTTTGAAGGTTTTTTTAAGAATGTCAAAAGGAATTATAATTGCTTTATTTGTATTAGTATTGGTTTGCTAAATAAAATCAATAAGAAACTAGGGCCTGTCTTCAGCTATTTTGTAAATAATGTGATAAAAGCTAGCTTTAAAAGCCTTTTGTTTGGAAGTTTCAGGTTTAATTTCTTTATCAGAATAAAAGTCATATAAGTAGAATTTGAGAAAGTTAAAGATTTTTCTAAAGAATTCTATTTGGAGTTGTGATTTATTTTTCATATTATCAGAAATTAGAAAATTAGCAAGCCAGTCAAAATTAGGTTGGCTTTAATTTTTGGTTAGTTATTAGTAGTATTGGTTTGTATTTGTTGTTATTGTTGTTTGTTTATTTCTTATTATTTGCTTGTTTCTTGCTGTTGTTGTTGTTGTTCCTTGGAGTAAAGTGGGTTTTAGTGTAATAGTTATTGTTGTTGTTGTTGATGTTAAAGTTGGTTATTGTTATTGTTGTTGTTAATAATATTATTATTTAAATTCATGTCATTTGTAATATTATTGTTGTTGCTAGATGAGGTTGTGAATATAAGTTCAAATGCTAATAAGTTGTAGAAACTGATTGTTTATTAGAGTTTTTGAATAAATGTAGAAGAGAAACTTGATTGTTGAATAGGTTGTTAAATATTTGCACATGTTTTGTGATAAAATTTGTTATTATATAAAATTGCATCTGCTACCAAATAATGTTGGTTGTTTATTTCTTTGTAGGCAATAGGCAAGTTGCATTTAGCACATAAGTAGTTGTGTGTAGTAGGTAAGAGTGATGCTATTGGTAATGTAAGAATAAATTTAGTAGAATTTGTGATATTGTTTGCTAAAAATTTTTTATCTTTGAATTTTTTATTACTGAAAATAACTTTATTTTGTTTATAGATTTGGTTGATAGTTGAAATAAAGTAGGTATGAAACTTGCCACAAAAGCATGTAATGATAGAACTAGATTCAGGTGCTTTAAAGTAATAACAACTTTTAGTTCCTCCTTTAAGTTCTGTAGTTGAACAATTGTTTGGTTGGTTGTTTGCTAGAATGGGATATGATATATTAGCTCATCTTCAAGAATACCAATAGCAAAGCTTTTAGAGCACTTTTGGTAAAAATAGTCAAGATTAATGATATCAGGTGCAACTGTTGTCAAGGTTGGCATTTTGTTCTAAAAATAGATTTTAAATATGTTTTACAGAAAAATTTGGTTAATTTAGAAGTTTCTAGACTAGTTAGAAAGTTTGAAAAAGTGTGTGAGCTTCTGATAAGCTTATTGGATGCTTAGAAAATTCTAATGAATACCAGAAAAATGAAATTTCTGAGACACCTCTGTAATTTTTCTAAAATTGACAATAAAAAAACCTGCAAAGAACAAGTTTTTATTTTTGCTTTTCTCTTGTATCTCTATGAGTTTTGGTCTGTTTTAAATAAAATATATATCAAAATGTTCTGCTTAGTGAGCTGAACAACTTTTTTTTTTTTGGATATTAAGATGAGGTTTTGCCTTTATCTTTATTAATAATTTGTTATGGGCAACTACATGAGTTGACACAGGCCAGAGC
>CAJVQA010010452.1:0-11379 GCA_910591915.1 Cetraspora pellucida | reverse complement strand
TGCAAAATCTCTCAAGAAAAAGTGTTTTAGGAACATTAAAAAGAAGTTTAATATTAAATCTAGCATCAGATTGAATAATAAGATATTTTTGTTAAAGGTCAGTAGTTTGTGTAAAAGATTCAATTTTGAATCTTTTAGGTCTGAGTTTTAGGTCTTCAGCGAATTTTTAATAATCAATTGATTGGTAGTTATTAGATAAGAAGAGATGAAGCCATGCAAGGTTGAGACAAAGTTGGAGACAGTTGTGAGCAGTATATGGAGGAACAGTAACTGGTGAGGCAAAAATTTCAAGGTAGTTAAGTTTGATAAAAAGAATAGTTGTAAATTTGAGGATAAGATTTTTAAAGATAGATTCGAGGAGATCGAAGAGAATAGTAGCATTTTTGTCAATATTGGGATTACTGTTATAGATGAGATCAGTTAGGAATTCAGGCCGTTACCTAGCCATAATGCAGATGATATAGTAGAATGAGGCTTTAAGTGCAGGTTGAGTAGCAGTAGCTGGCTTGATTTCTTTGCCAGGATAAAAATCATAAAAGAATTTTTTGAGAAAAGTAAAAAGTTGGAGAGAGAATGAAGTTTGTAGTTTTTTATTAGGTTGCATTTCTTTAGTAATAGGAAAATTTGTAACCCAGTCATATGTAGGATTAGATTTTGGCTTAGCAATACTAGAATAGGATTGGGAAAGAGGTTTGTTAGAAGTATTGTTGAATTGATTAGACTTGTTAGAATTGTTAGAATTTGGGTTAGAGTTATCAAGAGTAGCAAGAATTGGAAGTTGATTAGGTATTAGTAGCTGTAGAAAAAAAAGAATCAATAAGATTAGAATCAGTTTGGAAGTTTTGGTGAAAAGAAGCAATAGGAGGATTAGTAGTTTGAGAAGTTTCATTTAGAATATTTTGGAAGATTTGTGTAAGATTTTTCTTGGTCTGAGATGAGCTGGCTTCATGTTACAATGAAGCAGTCATATAAGCAAGATGGTAGACTTTATTATTCTTTGTGATATATTTTTCATTAGGATAGTAATGCTCATTTCTTTTGGTACAACCAATTGGAAGAGAACATTTAGGGCAGGTATGGTAGTGAATGTCAGGTGTAGGAGATAAAGAGATGCTGTCAGTTGAAGAAAAGAGATTAGTCATAAGTTGTTAAGTTGGTCTGTTTAGATTTTTCTTTGAATTACTGTTAATGTGAACTGTAGTAAGTTCAGTAGTTTGGATGTGGTTAGTATTGGTAGGTGAGGTGAATTTGGTGTGATATTTGCCACAGAGACAAGTAATCATAGCAGTAGAAGAAGGAGCTTGAAAGAAATAAGTAATTTTGTTAGATCTAAGGTTTTTAGTTAATCAAATAGTAGGTTTGACTTTAGGAGGGATTGGACGAGCATTGTTGCCACTTTCTTCTTTATAGAGAGCAATTCCAAAACTGTTAGGAAAGTTTTGGTAAAAGTAGTCAAGGTCTGCTGTATCTGGCTCTTGGTTGGTTAATGTAGGCATTTTTGGGATATAAATGAGTAAATAGGTAATATAGTAATAACTTGGAAAATTTTTCTAAGTTAAAATTGTGATTAAATAGTTAATTTGCAATGTTAGTAATAAGAAACAGGAGTTGTATAGTTGAGAAGTCACTGGAATAGTACAGAGTGTAACTAGAATGGTTTGGGTCACTGTTATGACTCAGGTACTGTATACAAATTAGATTTGTAATACAAACTGTTGTATATAATTAATAAGAACCAAATATAGAAATAATTAAGTTGTGTGAATGGATTTCTATTTATAGATAGGTTACAGAAAATTTGTGTATAAATTAATAAAATATGGATTGGGAAATGATAGTATGGTTACACAAAAAACGTGTAAGGAAAAAAGGGGGCAGGTAGGAACAAAAATAAAAAAAAGAAAAAGTTTTACAAGAGAGTAAAAGAGAAATTTTGTTGTAATTCGGCCAATATTAGGTCAAAATTCTTCATTTAGAGCTTGTTTTGATCAGGCAAATATGTATTACAACTTTAATTAAGAGTAAAAGATATGTTATTACAGTAGAAATTGCGAAAATAATTAATTGTTAAAACTGATACCAAAGGCTAACAATACAGTTTTCTCAGTAAGTTTAAAAGCTAAAAGTATGATATTTGCAGGATATATGTAAAGTTTAGAGCTGAATATGTTTACTTAAGACACTATAACAGATTATCTTAGTAAAATAAATAGATATAAGTGTTTTTTGACAAACGAATTTTTTAGTTAATTTTTGTGTAATAGATTTGCAAAAAGAGTTTTTTTTTTCATATAACAACATAATTTCTCTCCAGAATTATACTTTAATTATACTAATATCTACAACTTATACTACATACTATTTTGGGACTAATATTTTATAGAATACCCTACAAGAACATTTATCAAAAACATTTATAAAGCCTACATTCTGGCAATATGATTATTCCAAAAATAGAACCAAGAATAAAACCAACTTATTTCAAAAATAGATTAGAGATCCATTTGGCTATACTTCAATCATAATTAAAAACCAACACATAATATAACCAACTTCAAACTTAATTATTTCAAATCTTTTAAAATCAAAATTCTATTAAATGAACTCTATATACACTTTTTATATCATAAAATATATTATCACAGACAAAAAATTTGTGATGACTCATGCATCATGATACATTGAACAAGTGTCGACTAGGACCCAGGATCGATTATACATGATCAACTCTATAATGATGAAACATGCATAATCATATGCCAATACCAAAACAATTGATCTAAGTGAATCTATCCAAATCAAGAATAGCATAAGGTCATAAGTATAGTGTTTCAGAGTAGCATAATCCAGGTAGTAAAAAGGTAGGTTAGTATAGTTATAATAAAATAAACTAAAAGTAAAACCAATGAAATCAAATACTTACTAAGTTTAGATGAAACCTGAAGTAGTACAATTCAATAGTGGCAAAATGGTGAAAAAATAGGAATGGAACCTGAAAAATAAATAGAATTTATTAGTAACAACAAAAAATATAAAATCAAAGCATAATCTTAATAAAGTAATACTAATCTTGGACATCCTAAGTAAAGAGAAAAAAAAATTGAAATTGTTATAATAATAAAAGTTATACTTACCCAAATCTAAATCCATGCCTCAAAGCCTTATTACTCTGAATTCATAACATTATGCAATGTCTGATTGGTTGTAGCAACAGAATTGCTATTTACCTATTACAATATTTACATACTTTTTATAATATAAACTACTTTCACTACAACTTACCTGACTTCTCAACATATTGGCAAACATGTTCTAATCCAACACTACTCACTAGTATTATTCAAGATACTATCTTCAAACATATTAACCAAAGCAACCTGGACCTCTTCAAATTTAACAAGAAGAACTTATTCAAAAAATTTAAAACCATGAAACCTTCCATCAGATATCATTTAATGAAAACTTATTCTATCTTGATATTATTTTTAAAGGACTTATACCCAAATCTCTAATCCAAACAATTCAAAACCTTAACATTCCTTACAAATTAGCATTACAAATGGTTATTAAAATATTACTTGAAATCAATGAGCTATGCTATGAACTATTCTGGAAACCATATTGCATAAACTTTTTAAATTGAAAAAAACAACAAGTCTTAAACCTTCTTTTTTCAAATACTTAACTCAAACTAATCATAATAGACAAACTAAATACAACTACCAAATATATATATACTTATATATATATGAACTACCTGACCAAGTACACTTAAACTCCAATACATGCTTACCTTTTGGCTAAGCTATTAGAAAAATCAATATATGAACTATTCTCTGGATCAAATATAAAATTTTATTCAATTATATTTTAACTATCCAAATCTAGGTGAGTCTTGACCACTCTAGTAGGTTTAGGTTACAGATAAATATGTCTGAGCTTCATTTTTGAATGTAGTTTTTTTCTTATTTGTACTTAAGTTAGTTATATATAGTTAGCAGTTTAATGATTAGCCCTAATTGCAAATGTTGTTCTCAGTCATAGCATTTATATAGAATTATTTTTGTACATAGTAATTTCATGAAATGACTAACCTTAAAACTACTAATAAAGATATGAGCAAGGCCTTACCTTAATATCAAAAAAAAATCAAATATATTTAATATTGTATATTTGAGAATATAAAAAGTATTAAAAGATGTAAAGAACCAAGTTAATGATAGCCAGAATCAATGTACAGAGCAGGCTATGGTATTCTTCATAGCTGTGAGAGCTGAGCATACAGTGAGTGAATCTACAGAAGAATCTTTCATTTTTTTGAATTCAATTTCTTTATCAAACATCAAGGAAGCATTACAAAAACCAATCTACAAGACATTATATGATTTAGACTCATGCTATAACCAATGGCTAGCACATCTAAATTTATCTCTACTCCTATATCTACAAACACTCTATTCATTTTTAAAACATATTCACCAATACAACTTTATACAATATAATAATTTCAACTATGCACTAAGATTAGCAATCAAACTTGACTATAGTGAATACTATATATACCTACCACATGTGTCTGAACCTTTATCTGATTACTTCTTTACATATCTATCAGATTATACCTACTATCCATCTATACCTATACCTTCTAAATTCTCTCTAATAAACAATAATACATTAGATACTAACTCAATCATAAAGGATAATAAACTAGACAACACTTATTCTCAATTATTAGAAACTATCTTAGATGGCTATGATGTAACTACTATAGCTAATTGATACTACAACAACATCTAATTCAATACCTACTACAACAAATTTTTATCCTATAACCATATACTATTACTTCCTTACCCTCAAACTATTATTACTTTTTTATGACATATTCATAGCTTTGGCTATTTATCTGATAACTTATGTGGCTACATATTAACTATTTTTATCAAAAATGATCATAGTGAAGCTTATATCTATCTTCCATCTAAACCCAAACTCTTATCTAATCATTTCATCTTATCAGCC
The DNA here is from genome assembly GCA_910591915.1 of Cetraspora pellucida. NCBI lineage: Eukaryota > Fungi > Glomeromycota > Glomeromycetes > Diversisporales > Gigasporaceae > Cetraspora > Cetraspora pellucida. The sequence continues at coordinate 6,354 of CAJVQA010010452.1, read as the reverse complement.
CAAGCCATTTGGCACTATCCAAATATCCAACTAAAATCAAATATACCAATACCAGTCATTTCCATACTAGCATCCTTAGACCATCAGTTCTTCTCTACCTCTCACCTATTCCAAGGACCAGAACCTTCAAACTATTACAGTTTATTTTTATCTTCTTCTAACAACTCAACATAAACAAACTTCAAACCATTATACTTACTAATCTGTACACATAATGTATAAGGCTACAATAAAGATTTAAAACAACAAATCTAAAAAAACTTTTGTCTTTCTAACAACCTCAAAATTATTAGTATTACAGAAACTAAAATCACTGCAAATAACCCTATAACCAAATTACAAAAATCCAAACACTTTACTTATCTTTAGTCCTGTACTGATACTCCAAAAGCTGGCACAGCTATAATGATTTATAAGTTTATTAAATACCATATTCACAAAATCCTACTCTTTTCTGGATATGCTATCACCATAGACCTTTTCTTCAAACATGATTTCAAGTTTAGAATTATTTTAATTTATTTACTATATGATAACTCTCAAACTAGACTATCAGTACAGAATACTATTATTTAATAGATTTAACAAGCTATTACTCTAAACATACAACCCATTATCCTAGGTGACTTTAATGCATCTGATTATCTTATCTAATTCTCTTCAATTAAATACAAACTACTTCATTTTCTTCAATATAATAATTTATATAACTTAGCTAGTCATATACAATCCTCCACATCTACTTGGCAAAGCAGGAGATATAGTAGTAGCATTGACTATATCTGGGTTAACCAACCTCTTCTTCATTATCTTAACTCCTTTACTATTGAAGATCCTGATACTAGTACTCAAAGTGACCACAAAATTCTTATTTCCAATTGGTCTTTTCTCTATCATAGTTAGGCAAACCCAGTTATTTGACCAAAACTCAATGAAGAACATTCTTATACAAAAACATGAACAATGAACAATGCTAACTTTTTTCAAATCAAGTAACATTAAACTTAACTAATAATCAAACACCACTCAACATACAAATCTCAGAATCCTTAAAATCTACATGGCACAAAATTCAAAACAGTATTATTATGACAGCTCTTCAACACATTCTTAACAAAAAATTTACAGTCAGAAATTTTTAACATATTTTCTTTATTAAGCCTTCAAAATTATACTATTATCTTAAAAAACTTTGCAATATTATTTGACAAACCAAACATGCACTTTAATACTTAACACCTATTCTATTTCATCATAACCAACTTATTACTTATATTAACACATTTTGTAATCTCAATATTCCATTACTACAGCTGAATATAATCTGTTAACAAACTGGTTAGGCTTAGCCAAAAATGAATAGAAAACATTATACCATACTTGTAATATAGAAAATGTTAAAAAAATTAAACAACAAATTGATAACAACATTACTAAAAGAAGTAATAAATTACAAACAAACCCCACCTCAATGATCAATAATATTCTTAACTAACACAAAGATCCTGTCAAATTTGACAACATCAGAACAAACAATAATCTTATTACTGATACACCTAATATTAAACTTTATATCCAATAACACTTTGATCAATGGACATCATACAAATATATTAACCAACAAATATATGAATCTAATTGATAAAATGAATATAACTCCAAACCAGACATAAATTTTGAATGATATAACAATACTCTTTTTGAATTTACTACTGATGAAGTCAATTCAACATTAGCTCAACTTCCAAACAATAAAGCCTGTAACCCTTTAGGCATTAGCTATAAAATGCTCAAACATGCAGGCTTACCATTTTTTTAAGCAATTACCACTCTTTTTAATAGATATATCTCTACAAACCATATATCAAAACAATGAAAAGAAGGTAGAATCTTTCCAATTTTCAAAAAACCAATCTTTGATGGTAATTTTACCAATACAAGACCTATTAGTCTTCTTGAACATACTAACAAATTATATACCAAATTACTTACAAATCATCTAAACAATATCTTTACAAAATTCAAAATACTTTCACCCTACAACTATATTGTTCTTCTAGGCAATAGTACTGCCATCCCTATTCATATACTTAACAATATTATTGAAGATGCATGTTGCAATTCTAAGGAACTTTGGCTTATATCCCAGGACATGAGCAAAGCTTATTAATCTACTTACAGACTGTCAAAACAGAGTAATTACAAACTTTGGCCTTACTAATTTTTATTCAGTTAAAAATAGAATAGACCAAAGTAAAACTATTACTCCTCTCTTTTGGTAGATATACTATAACCTACTTATTCATAAAGTCACATCACAGCATAAAGGCTATACACTATTTACAACATGGCCAACTAGCTTTTCCCTACTTAAAACTCAAAATCTTAATATACTACTTCTATTCTAGCCTATATAGATAATACACTTTGGATATCTCAATCTAAATTAGAACTTGAAAAAATACTTCAAACTGCAACATTCTTTTACCAAATAGCCAATATCCAAATCAACTCCTCCAAATTTATCTTTATATCAAATCAATCCCAAACTACTATTCAATTCTTTAATTCCACACTTACATCTATTTCAGCCAACCAACCTTTTAAATTTTTTGGTTGCTAGTTTACACATAACAACAAACAAACTGCACAAATTAAACTAATTCAAGAAGAATTACCCCAACTTATAAACATTACAAGTACCAAAAAAATTACAGATAAACAAATAATTTATATTATCATCACAGTTATTATTTTCATACTAAAATATTGAATACACAATATAGTCCTTTCTCATTCTGTATGCAATAAAATTCTAGCCAAATATTTAACTGTAGCAAAACATAAATTCCATTTAGCTTGTTCTATCCTTAATAGCACTATGTCAACCTATTTTTATATAATATATATAATATCTAGAACATCCAGCTTTAATATCATATATCTAACTTCATGTTATAAATTAATAACTCTGATTTACTAGGAACTTCTACACACATTCAACTACAACAATTACAAAATAATCTTTGGTCAACTACAAATATATTACAACACCTCCAACCCAATATTGATGGACCTAATAGATATACTTTAAACTTTAAAATTATCTAACTTTTTATATATATTAACATGTCTATAATGGTTAATAATAGCGTATCTTGGCCCAATACTATGCAATACAATCTTCAATTACTTGAACCAATCATGTCCTCCCATCTCCAATATACTATCTTCAAAAAACAACTTAGAAAACTTAATATTTTGTATTTTGAACAACTCTGCACTGCAGACTATACTACTTTACTCCTATGGAACCATCTTTCATCTCATTTAATACAGCTACCTAAAGAATATAAGCCATTCTGGTTTACATATCTAGAGAATACTATAACAACTAACAATAGTTCTAGAACACTACTTTCACAATATCAACAAACCAGACACAACCCTTTTGCTTACAACTCTCACAATCTCTAAAAAACTTAAACCCTGGCTACTAATATACAATAATAATATTATTATTACTGGCAAAATTTGCAGATACTTTAAAAATGACAACCAAATCTCTATTATATACTGAAAAACAAATATTAATACAGAACTTTCTACTCACTACCTCCTTCTATTAATTCAATGCTTAGCTTGTACAGATTGCTATCTCAACTTCCACAAAGTTGCAAACTGCTGTACAATTAATATATTATTAATAATCTCTACTCAATTTCTTAGAAGAGTTTCTTCTAATACTCTCAACTTTAATGCAAACTATATTGATCTGATTCATTCAACTGCAATTAAACATCCATTATCCTTATCTTCTGTCCCTACTATTTATATCTCCAACTCTCCTATATTAGAAATTTTTAAGCAAGAAGAAGCCATACATATACTTAAACAATATTATTTTACCAATACAGCACAAAATACATTTAACTTCTATATTGATAGCTCTGTAATTGACATCAGTACAGATCAATATACAATGGGTATTTGATGGATACAAGTTAATGATTCCAACCAAATAATTTACAAATTCTCAGCTAAAATCTATTACTAGCCATCTTTTTACAAAGTTGAACTAATGTCAATTTTTTTAGCTGTTTCAATTACCCCTCACAACTCAATAATCAACATCTTCACTAATTCTCAGTCTATAATTACTAAATATTCAAAAATATATACTACTCTTTCAAATCTTAACATGCTCTTCAAATTCAGCTCATGGCCAATATGGCACACTCTGCTCAATATTATCAAATCTTATAACCATCAGATTAGCTTTCACAAAGTACAAGCCTACTCTGATAACATTCTTAATAATTTAGCAGACTCACTAGCAAAACAATATATAATTCATCACATTAATTATATCTCAACTACACAAGCATCTACAATCCATATTAAATAATTCTTTAAGACCAACATTTTATAGAACATCCAACTAGAAGCTTCACCAAAAATATCTTCAGAGCCTACATTTTAGCAATGTGGTCCTCCCAAAAATGTAACAGAGAATTGGAAGCCTTGGTCTTCCAAATTGATTAGAGATCAACTTGGTTTTTTTTTAATCATAACCAAAAAACAACTCATAATGTCATGAACTTTAAACTTAACTACCTTAAATCTTTTAAAATTAAAATCTTATTAAATGAACTTCCTACCTATTTTTATTTTCACAAAACCTATTTACACACATTTTACAATACTAACTGTTTTAATTGCAATTTTGCTGATTTTCTAACCCATTGGCATACATGCTCAAACCTATCACTTATCTTCAATATTATCCAAACTAGCATATCTGAATATATTAATCATACAGATCTGATTTATCTATAAACTAACAAGAAAAACTTATTCATAAAATTAGTAACTTCTACTCCTTTTACCCTATACCTTTTCAAACCAATCAACACTATCTCGATATTACATTCAAAGAACTTATTCCTAAAACTTTAATTGAGATTGTACAAAACTTTAACATCTCATACAAACTAGTCTTACAAACAATTATTGCTATTCTGCTTAAAATTAATGAACTTTCTTATAAACAAATATGAAAACCATATTGTATAAACTTTGCTAACTGAAAACAACAACAAGAACTTAAACCATTCTATACCAAACCCTTATTTCAATTAAATCAAAATAATAAAAGAAACTCTAATTGCAAAAATTATTCTTATTCTTGTCTATATAGGCTACCTGACCAACTACACCCTAACTCTAATACCTGTCTACCTATCAGTTATGCTATTTATAAAATTAACATCTGAACTATCTTTTGGATTAAATACAATATTTCTTATAACCATATTCTAAACTTACAAACCTAAGTGAGTCTTGACCACTCTAGTAGGTTTAGGTTACAGATAAATATGTCAAAGCTTTTATTTTTGAATGTAGTTTTTCATTTATTTGTACTTAGAATAGCTATATAGTTAGTAGTTTAATGGTTTAGCTCTGACTGCAAGTATTGGTTTTAGCTATAGCATTTATATAGAAAATTACTTTTTGTACATAGCAGCTCCATGTAGCTACTAATTTTTAAACTACCAATAAAGATATGAGCAAGGCCTCACCTTAATACCAAAAAAAAAAAAAAAAGGTATTAAAAGATATTGTATAACAAAGTTTAACTTTGAGCTTAACAAGACTATTATGTTAAGCAAAAATTTTATTGTAAATAAATTATTTAACTACAATATTATACAAGCAATATTTAATAATAAAATAATAACTGTATTAATAATGTAGTAGATATGTAAATTAGTTATATTTTGATTTTTCTAATTTGAATAAATTGAAAAGATTCAGAAATAATTAGTTTTATTTATTTATTTTTATTTTTTTTTTTTTTAACATATAAGCAGTCATGCTAGTACTTTATTAAGTTTTTGAAATTATATTTGTAACTACATAAATGTTCCTAATATCTAAGTCTAGCATCACCTAGCCACCTTACTGGTACCTAAGTGCAACCTGCTACATTACTTCGAGCAGAAGTAAGCTGCTTGTTTGACTACTTAAAGTCTATAATAGAAGGGTCTTCTCCCTTCTATGACAATCTCCAACATTGTCTTCATTACTTTCTTCTTAACTTGCTTTCCTTTTCTCTTATTTCTTCTTTTTTCCTTTCTGTTCTTTCTTGATTTGTCTTTTCTTGTTTTCTCGGTTCCTTCAGCTTTTCATCTTTTTTTCTTTTAGTTTTACTTGTTATTCCAACCTTTTTCTCCCATTCAATAATTTTTTCGCAATGTATTCTACATACTTGTTTGTAAAATGTATCCCAGACTGTTATTGCTACTGCATTTACAAATTGCTGTCTTGATTTTGAATTTAAGAGCTGTGCCA
>CAJVQA010010451.1:0-11380 GCA_910591915.1 Cetraspora pellucida | reverse complement strand
AAAAAGTAATCTTTATTTTTAAATATTATTATATCAAATTTTATTTAGATACTTTAACATTTTAAAAAAATAGATCAAAGTCAAATAAATACAATTATGTAGGCAAATTTGCTTGTGAAAACTATAATCTAAGGGATAATAATTGTTATTATGTTTTAAAATATATATAATATCATATTGTTATTTAACAGAATATATTTTTTTATATATTTAAAAATTTTGTAAAGATTTTTAAAAAGTTGTAACAATATTTTTAAGTTATATTTATATTATTTATTACAATTTTATTTTATTATTTTAATTATTTATATTATAAAAATTTAAATTAAGATTTAAAATATATATTAATATATAGTTATATATTTATAAAAATTTAAATTAAAATTTAAAATATAAAAATTAAAGTATAGTTATATATTTGTTATTTGCTTGTTTGCTATAATGTAACCAAGTTTTTAAAAAATTGATTTAATTTTTTATAGTAATTGTTAGTTTTTTTATATTTATTGTTTTTGTATTTATTAATTTTTTATATATATTTATTATTTTAAACTTTTTTTAAAAAAATAATTTTTATTTTTATTTTTTTTTTTAAATTTATATATTTTTAATAATTAGTAAAAAAAGTTTTAGAATTTTTATAACTGGTTTTATGTTTGATAATTTTTTTAACATTGTTATTAAAAATGAAATTTTAATTTTATTATTGTAATTATTTATTTGATTTTTTAGTATATATATTTTTAATTTAATTAAATTTTTTTTTTCTGTAATGGTTATTTTTTTATTAATGCTTTTATTATTATTACTGTAAAAAAATCAAACAGACTTAAACAAACTTGCATATTCTATTATATTTTTACCAATATTAAAAATTAAACCTTTTATATTAATAAAATTTGTTTTTCAGAAGTAAACATAAGTTGTCAATTGATTAAAATATCATGTTTAATAAATATGAGTGTAAAAAATTGAAAATGAAAAATGTAAACAATGACAAGTAAGATAATTAGCAAAAGTCAAGTTAAAATTCATTTAGATAAGCACAGCCAATAGCAAATTTTTAACATTTAGTTGATAATCAAAAAGCGAAAATTTGCATTTTAGAATTCGTGCAACGACAACAAGGGTTGAAACCAAATAAGTAATGTTATAGATTGAAGGGAAAAAAGGAAATCAGGTTATAATCTCAGAAAGGAACCCATTATTACACCTTTTATAGCTAAACTCGGTGAAGAGAGACGTTATACGTAAATGAATTTAATCAAAGTTAGTACATACGTGCATATGATATCTAATCCATAATAGGATATAACCTATTTTATATAATTTGTTTAATTAATAATAATAATTAATCCAAATTTATAAATTTTTTTTTTTTTTTAGTTATCCGGTTTATATCAGGTTTTATATCTAAAACTAAAAATTTATTAGGTTATGAAAAAAAATTGATTTAATAAAAGAGTATACCGATACGATAGGATACGTTACGTACGTTACGTACGTAATATAACGATAATAGTAATCGAACAAACAGATGGATTATGCATTCTACATAATTAATTAATTTAAAAGAAAGGTTTAGAACAGCCATATGGGAAGATTAAAAAAAAAAAAAACAAATAATAATAATACATAATTCGATATGTAAATGATGTATCTATTGTCCTAAAATTGTACCGATTTGTCACAACTCATCAGGATTTACATGCGGGGTTTTCACGTGTTTTTTCATGATTCGGTAAATGATAATATCGATATAACGACAATATCTTACAAGAATCTGGGGAATAAGTATGTATTCTCAGACTACATATCGATATATAATTTATCTGCATATGGAAAGATGAAATTAGGTTTTTTAGATCGGTCAAAATTATCGAATCGAGATAATTTAATTTACGGAGAGCAGAAAATAAGTATATATAGTAAATATGTATTAAATATATTTATTGTTATGTAGCATATATTCTTAACGATGAGAAATTAAGTATTATCCGAAGAAAGTATTGTCAGAAATGTTAACGAAAAACATTATTTCTGAACAAAGTAACAAAGTAACAAAGTAAATGCTTGATTATGCAATGCCCAGCTTAAGTATGTTATACAGTATTATTGATACGTATGAATCATAAAAAAAAATAAAAAATTATATATATAGATAATATATATATCTAGATAGTAATTAATATATAGTAATTAATAGTAATTAATAATAGATAATACGTATAATGAAAATATAGGAATTAATAGCAATTAATATCAATGATATAGGAATTAATGTAATGAGAATAATGAAATAATTAGAAAAGTTCATTTGAAGTCTACATATCACTTGGACATGGTTTAGAGATAGTGTAGTGTAAGTACAGTCAATCATTACTATTGTAATACTATTGACATAAAACGTAGTGATAGGATTAACTGCTTGTTGACTTTATATATACATTACATACGATACGATAAGTATGTATCGGTATGTACATGCGATACATAACGATACATAATAATTAAGAATGTATTCGAATTTAAGAAGCATGTAACATATCGATATCGATATCGAAATTGTGAAATCACATGTTTTAACAAATAATTATCTAGAAAAGTTAATGTACAGAAATAATTATCTAGAAAAGTTAATGCACAGACAAATGAGCAACTAGAAAAGTTAATGTAGAAAGGTAAAGTAAGTTAGATCAAATTAGGATTCGATATTTTATTTGTCCGAAGTTTAAAAAAAAATACTAATTTAAGGATTAAAAAAAAAGTTTTTCGTTGTTTAACAATCAAAGATGTGCATGAAATTCTTGCAGGCACCATTTACAGAGAGATTTCGTTTAGTTAAGATTTGTGCGTCATTTAATTCATTGACTTCATTGACTGAATTCTATTGAATTCATTGAAATCTATTCTATTCTATTTTATTCTATTAAATCCCATTGAATCCCATTGGATTGAGTATAAATTTTTACATATAACATTAGATATATAGGGTAAGGACCCTTGCATTTGAAACATATTTTTTCGGATCATCTACTATATTAAGATTATCACTTTAGCCATATCAATGTAAATTAATATTATAATATGACGATGAGATACAAATTAAGCATGAACGAGCAAATTTATTTTGCAAAGTTCTTTTAATTATTAGAATATTATACTTGTTATGTTTAAGTGAATTTTATATACATTATGTACTAAGAAAAGAAAGAGAAAAAAAGGAAAAAAGAGGGTTATATGTACAGAAAGAAAGAGAGGAAAGAAATGAATTATAAAGAAAAGAAAATGAATTCTATTGTAAAAAAGAAATCATATATTTCAATGTCCAGCGTAGACAAATTTTATAAATTTGTTCTTTCCACCATTTAAAAGACATAAAAGAGAATAAAGCGAGAATGAAACGAGAATAAAGTGAAAGCTTAAAAAAAAAGAGAAATCTTAATTATTAACATGGTTATTAATATGATTATTAACATGGTTATTAATATGATTATTAAACGTGGTTATTAGCATAGCTATTATTAACATCGAATCCATTCATTTTGACGCACTTTATCTTGTGACCAACCATCTTCAGCACCTATACATCTAGTTGGTTTACTCCCACTAACACTACTAACACTAAAACTCTCCGCACGATTATGCCTTGTTTTACGTTGACGTTGACCACGTGCGGCTGCAGTAGCTGATTGTGATGCTAATGTACGACCAGGACCATTAAACACTGCTGCTGCCATTAGAGATCCAGTTACTGTAGATGTTGGTTCAGATTGTCGAACATCTCGATCTTTTGTTGAATTCCATCCGGATGACATGCATACTGCTTCAAATTTTTCTATTTCTTGTTGTAAAGCACGAATATCATCATGTAAAGTTGCATGAGCTTTACGAAATTGCTCATAATCAGTCTTTTGATCTCGACGTGCAAGCTCGATATCAGTTTGAATTTGATCACATGTTACCTCTCCTTCATCTTCTTGTTCAATTTCTGTTAATTCTTGATTTTTAGTTGATGATGTTGTATTAATTAATTCATTTAAATCTTTATTATTAATATATTCCTCGGTGTTTCCATAACCCGAGGGAAAAGAGGCTCGTCTACGAAGTGGAGTATATCCTGAAACTTCGTCATCCCAATGAGGAAATGAAAATTTTGGTTCCGTATATACTTCCTCATCTCCAATCTTTGAAGGGTAGTTGTACCTAGAGAAATTCGGATAGTAATAAGGAGAGTAGGTACTTTGTTCTTGTTTCGGTGGTTGTTTTTTATGTACCATTGAAAATTCTCTATTTTGGTTATTTCGTTGGTTATTTCGTTGGTTATTTCGGTCGGAATTTTTTTTTAAGGTTTGTAATAATAATTTTAATATTTTTTTTTGTTTTAATAAAGTTTTAATATTGGTTTCTTGATATCGATATCGGTATTTTGTTTAACAATATTGTAATATTATTGTAATATTATCGCAATATGATTGTAATATTATTATAATATTGTTAAATATTGTTTAGTGAAAAAAAAAAAAATTTCTTGCAAAGAACTTGTTTGTGAAAAAAAAAGATTATTGTGTAGATTTTATGTAGTTTATATTCTGTCCTCTCTCAGATGTTTGTCGAACTTCTTTTTAGGTGTCGTAGCCGAAATTGATAAACGTTGAATGTGATGATGATGAAATAACGTGGATATTAACGAAACCGTAAATCTGTTGTGAAAAATCATGTAAAGAGGCGTTTGTTGTGTGCGCATGTAAAGAAAATTTAGAAAATTTAAACAAAAAAATGGGAAAATCGCGCCTTAATAAAGATCCCAGATGATGAAATAAAATATCGGAAATGACGGTATCAGTTGATTAAATTTGGCATTCGCTCTCCTGTTTGTGTACCCAACTGACTTTTTTTTCTCTCTTAGTAAGAGGAGATCATGGTTACCTCGAGGAGGCAGTACAAAATTGAGGGGGTTGATCTTTTCTATTACTATTATCATTACTATATTCTATACGTATTGATATATTATTATTCTATATATTATTATTTTATAGATTATTATTTTATAGATTATATTCTTTATATTATTTACTCTATACTACTATTATTTATATTGTTTGTATATAATAATGTATACTGTGTATAAAGTTACTGTTTATAGTGTAATCCTGAAAATGCCGATACCTGCTTGTTGTCTGTACTAAATCTCTTTTATTGGTCTGTTAATGCTACACTGCAATAAATACTTGCTTATACATGTATCGGTATCGGTAACAGCGTGTGTAGAACTAATCTATTGTTAGAACTATGAATATATCTTATCGTTATATTACAGTATGTATTAACCTACTATTAACCTACTATTATTCTATTATTAACCTATTATAATCCTATTTATAATCTTATTTATAATCCTATTTACACACATATACTATAAATATAATATATATCTTCTATATACTATAAATATATATATCTTCTATATACTATATAATATATTATATAATTTTTATCTTCATACTTACCTTCATACGACTTACGTACTTTGCGTACATTCAATGTTTTATATTTGTCAAGATTGACAGCCAAAATGTCATTTTGTTAAATTTTTAGGTTGATAGTTTGGCCATATTGACATTTGGATCATTTCGATATCTGAAACACAAAATACATACATATCTATGTATCACTTTGATAATTTATACATATTATAAATATTTAATTTTTTAGGCTAAGTTTATCTGATAGATTTGTTTACTCTATTACTACATATTGCTATGTATGCGTATCGATATACATACCATCTTACATATGTTTAGCGTTAATACGTAGTTATGTTCCATTTGTTGTTTGTTTTTTAATTGGTCAATTTTTTACGTACAGAAGGGGCGCATGCCCGATTATAGGAATTTCGATAAGGCATCATAGTGTTCTAATACTTGTAAAGTGTTAAAAAGTGTTTTTACTATATCAATTTTATTATGGTGCCGCTGTCATAACGTCACTTCACTCTTCCTTTAACTGTGATCTATCGGTTAACTCTTAAAATTTTATGCGCGTGAGTTCATACCGATACATCGATGCGGATTTAAATTAATCCGGACCAACGTGTGAACTCACGTGCATAAAATGAAATGCCGAGTAACGGTTGTTATGTTATGTAACTGTAAAATGTATACGTATCTGTAAAATGTATCTGTAAAATGTATCTACGTATAGAAATTTCCGGTTAAACGTTACCGTTACGTAAAAAAATTTTATTATGTATTTACATATCGATATTATATTTTTTGCAAACCGATTAACGTACGTATGTACGTACGTATCAAAATTTATCCGAGTCTCATTGGAGGTAGTTAGTAGTACGGACGTACGAAAATTGATACGTAGTACGGTTAATCTAGGTTTGTAAAATTAAATTTTTTTACATATAAGTCCATGGTACAATGATGCTACGAATCATTGGATGTGGCTAATAAGCATTATTTAATATAATTATTTGGCTAAGGCTTACTCGCCACACCGATGATTCGTCACATCCTCATGCCAAATGAAAGAGGGGACCTAAGTAATCCCTTTTTTGATGTTTAATTCTTTTTTCGTGTAAGGTTATAGGAAAATTAGCTTTGTCTCGAAAGAATTTTTTCTTTTACAAACCATATGTACTATCATGATTTCCACATGTCCGTCGCAAATTACGTTTCCGTACCGTACTAATTTACTATATACCCATTAAATAGAATTTTACTGCTACGTACGTACATAAGTACGTATCGGTATGTTTTAATATTTTAATAACGTGATAATAATTCTAGCAAATTAGAATCCAAGATTAATTGTAATATAAAACTACTAAGAAAAAGAACAAATTTAATTTTTGTTAACTAATCTAGAATTGGTTTAACCCCATTTTTTATTTAATATATCATGTTAATAAAACACCGGAGGTGAGTTGCAATTGGCCAATCACTTCACGAAATCACTTCACGAAATCAGGTGTAACCCCCAAAGAAACCATTAAAATTCCTACGAAACTACTCTGTGTTTTAATTGAAACATTTTTTAAAAAGTTTTACTAGAAAGTATGCCTTATTATAATCTAAAATATAACTTTAACTTGGATTTTAATAATAATTAATTTTAGTATTTGTTTTAATTCTATTATATGATTTGGTTAGTCTAATACATACGTACGTAGTATATTACCACTAGTAACAATTAAATTAATTTTTTATTATAAACTTTATAATGTAGATATGCCTAATTTAACGCAGTGCTTAATTCGTCACATTTAAGATATTTCAGAATCTACTGATTGTATTCGCGTGATTTCTGTACCGTTCGACTCGTCTCGATTAGACGAATCGAATGATACCAAAAGCATGTGATTCTGTTCAATGGTTCACGAGATATCATTTAACTAAAATAAGCTGTTCATAATAATCTTTAAAAATTTTGAAATTAATATAAAACAGAGAATAACTTTGATAGACTGGTTCATTTTTAATAATTTTAATGTCAAAATAACCGTCTTGAAGAGACGATTCCAACAAGCCTAAAATCGCTAAAATTTGATCATGGGGTCACGAGATCGTTAAGATTAAATTAATTTAGTCTATTTTCATCAAAAATGATACGTAAACTTTACCGATCTCGTGTTCCTGCGATCAGATTTTAGCGATTTTAGGCTCGTTGAAATCGTCTTTCCAAGGCGATCATTTTGGTGATAAAATTATTTAAAACGGATCAGTCTATCAAAAGTTATCCATTATTTTATATTAATATTTCAAAATCTTATTTTATATTAAATTAAGTATTGTATTAAATCAAAAACATTTTTACACAAACTTTTAATTAATAATATTTTATAAACTAATAAATAAAATCAAATTCATCTAATTTTAAGAATAAAGTGTACTATTTTAAAATTATATATAAACCTAATGGTATTTTTTTATATTTAATTTTATAAAAATTATATTAAATAAACTAATTTAAATTATTAAGTAAAGTTATAAACTAAGTTTTTCTGATTCTAATGATAGTAGAATTACTAAAATTAAGTAAAAACTCATTAAAATATGAATTTTTAAACATTAGAATAGAGATTAGATTCTATAATTTAATAATTAAACTGTTAATTTCTTATAAATAACTGTTAATTTCTTATAAATAACTGTTAATTTCTTATAAATAAGATCAACAATTTAAATCAAGCTAAAAGTAAAATCTAAAGATTTTAAACTATATAACTTAAAATAAAAGTTAAATCAGATGTGAAATCTTGTAGAAAGTTTTAAAATAAAATATAAAAATAAATTGAAAATTCTTAGAAGAAGATCAACTTTGCAGAAAGAAGATACTATATATAATAATATTATAAAAAATTCTGTTATATAAAGTGTTGTGCAGAAAGAATAGTAATTCTAGTGTAGTAGTTGAGTTGTCATCCTTCAAATGGCAGATCTAAGGTTCAAATCCCACCTACGACGAAATTTGATAATTATATCTGTATTATGGTAAACTGTCTTTTGTTGATCAGTTGGATTTAGGTATCTGTAATCTTGGATACAACCAATCAGGTTCTACTTGTTATTAAGAGCTTGAAGCATCTATGCGAAGTGTAATGTTACATGTACATAGAGAAATGTTAATAACTGATGTCACATAAGACTTCAATGCAAACTCACGATAAGGTTACCAAATATAGAAGATCAAGAAACCAAGAAGATAGAAACCTACTTGGAAAATTCTGAGTAAAGAGTAGCATAAGCCTTTAATAGTGCTATTAAACTGATAAAAGCTCAGGAAACCCCAACAAGGAATAGACAAACATGCAACTGGATGAAAAGATATGTAGAGGAGTATATGACCAACCAGGCTATCAAAATCGCTGAAAGAAAAAAATACTAAGGTATACCATACTAGGCTATCTGGATTGGGAGTCTGAGGAGTCTGTCGAATTCTGAGTTAGATAATAGGAGAATAAAGAGAAGAAGTCAGAATGATAGGTACTGGGGTTTGGATGAACTTTACAAGGATAAAAATAGTATAATGTAGTGATTAAACAGATAACCCCTGTAACTGCAAATGTTGAATAACTATAGTGTGTTACATAAAACTAGCTTAGCTGTGTGTGAAATACAGAAGGCTCTAGTAACGATGCTTCTGAGGATATACTGCATGAAATAAGGTATGGGTTTTAAGGAAAATAGGTAAAAGTATCTAGACCTTTTTAACTAATGGCTGTATTAAAGATGATCTAGTGACATAGTAAAAATTACAGCACAGAGGATTTAAATAGACAATGCTCCTAGTTGGATTGCAGATATGGCAGCTAGTATAGAACTATTGGCAGACTACTTAAATTAGACACCAAAAGTGTACATGTGGTTAGTTGTACTCTCTAATATAAGGTGACTTATTTGAGGCTTCGGCCATGAGTCCCTATATCCAATTTACTGAATAAAACCCTAGGTCCAAAAGAGACTAGTTTAATAAAAAAAATATATATATAAAAATAAAGTGTTATGCAGATAAGTTTTTTGATTAAAAGTGTATATAATACTAATGTAATTAAAACTAGAATAGTAAATAAAATAAAGTATATAAAAAAAATTTATAATAAAAAATTAATCTAATCAAAATTAAAATATCTTTAATAAATACTATAAACTTTAAAAAAATAGAACAATAATTATTATTACAACATTGTTAATAGTTATCATACTTGTATATAATAAATCAAGATTTTAAACTTTTTTATATACTAAATTAAAACTATAATTGTATATTAGTTGTATATCTAATATATAACTACAAAAAAATTCTATACACTTATGTTATAAACCAAACTAACTTTGAAAGTACATTAAAAAATATATAATAACTACTAATAATAATTTAAAATTTTAATAAATCTAGTTATATTAATAGGTATCAATACTTAAACAGTTATATACATTAAATTAATAACAAAAAAAACAAAAAATTACCAAAATCAACCAATTTGAAGAAAGAAGAAAAAGTTATAAAAAATAGATAAAGGAATTATAATCAGAGAAAAATTTTTTTTAACTTAATTAGTATTTTATTAAGATTCTTGAAATTACTTTTGCAATTACATAGATTTACCTAACAACTAAGCCTAGCATCACCTGACCATCCAAAGAATACCTAAATGCAACCTGCTGCACTACTTTAAGCAGAAGTAAGCTACTTGTCTAATTACTTAAAATCTGTAGTAAAAGGATCTTTTTTCTTTTACAACAAGTTCTAACATTGTTTTTCTAATTTCTTCATTAATTCTATCTTTTTTCTTCTTTGCTTGTTTTTTTTTTTTTTAATCTTTTGCTAACTTGTCTTTTTTTTCTTCTTTGAATTCTTCTTCTTTACTTTTTTTTTCTTCATTTTGGTAGTTATGTTTTTTTTCTTCTTTTATTCATTGACTTTTTCACATCATATTCTTCAAACTTGTTCATAGAATATGTTTTATACTGTCTTTACTACCATCTTTATAAACTGCTATCTTGCCTTGGTATTTAAAAGCTGTGTTAGTCTATCTTGCATCTTTTTTGAAATTAGGCCTTTGATTAAAACTTCTTTTATCTTTATTTCTTCTGCTTTACTTTTTCTGAAAAGTGCTATATATAGTACATATAGTAAGATGCAAGTTTTTTCTTCTTCTTTCAACCCTTTCCAAACTATTGTAATAGTTATCTTTTAAATTCATTTTTAAAAATTTGTTTATTTTTTGCATAATGCCAAATGTGACTATGTTTCTTTAACTTTATCTAGACATACTTGACATTCTGTTGTTGTGTATATATCTGGTTATCTTTTGTTAAATTCTTCTAACATCAGCAAATTATATAAATATAATCTTATGTAAGTTATTATGAACTAAAAAATTCTGTAATAATTATGATTAATACAAAATATTTTACAATTTTTAATTACAGATTATTATAAAATATATTACACAATATTACAAAAAAAAATTTGTAATATTTTGAAATAATTCACAATAATTTGAAACTAGAAAAAATAAATTAGCTATAAACTAGAATAAAATAAATTTATGAATTAAAAAATATGAATTAATTCAGATATATTAAATAAAATTTGAACTAGTTTGAATTGTACTAAATTAAATTATTATAATTTAAAGTAAATATTCTAAATATATTTAATAGCACTATTTTATTTATTTATTATAAAAATAATTCAAATTAGATTAAATTATACTAAATATACAACTAAAATCAATTTATTTAAATAAACATATATATTACAAATTTTACAGCTTAAATCTAAATTTTTTTTTTTTTTTTTTGGTATTAAGGTGACCTTTTTGGTCTTTTGACTTTTATTAATCACTTATCAGTATTGTGGT
>CAJVQA010010450.1:0-11380 GCA_910591915.1 Cetraspora pellucida | reverse complement strand
ATTATCATTACTATTAAGTGGCATAATATTACTAAAAATTTAGGTAAAAATTAGTTATTTTTTACCAAATCCAAAATTTAAAAATTTAGTAAAGTACTTTTTATAAAATTATTATCAAATTCCTTAAAAACACGAAAGTTTTACTGGGATACGCAATTTATAATTTTTATACAGTATGTCATAATATTTAGTAATAATATGAAATTACTAATTATTGAAATTGAAATAAAACTAAAAATTTAAATATAAAATACAACAAACAGGCTAGTTTTTCTAATAGAATTATTAAAGCTTATACCTATTTTTAATTAGTTTAGGGTGTTCTCAAAAATCACAATTAATGGATTAAAAATGTGTTTAGAATTAAATATTAACTAGCTGAAAGTATACTATTGTATATATAATATATATTATGAGTATAGTATGCTAATTTCATATTGTCAAGCGCAATTTTTGTAGTATACTCTACTACTTTACTAACCCATACACTACTATTCGTAATACCGTATTGGCCGGTTATAACGGGTCAGTAACTGACCAGTAACTGACCGGTAGCAAATTTTGAATATTTGGTATTTCAATAAATGTAACTTGCTTTTGTTTATAAGATAGTATGAAAAAATTTCATTCTGAGCAACTTTAATTAATAGCCCATAAAGAATGAATTATTTCAAGTTTAGAAAATCGATTACAATTGATCGTGAGCAATTTTAACCAAACCCATCTTTACTTGTGAACAGTATGTTTGTATTATTTTGATAATTGAGGCATTAATATATTTTAGTAACATTAAGAATCATTGCATTCGAACGTGGAACACATTTGCATCTTCTTGAACTTAATGAGTGATTTTTTCTACAATAGCAGGACATAATGATCTTCAATAACAACACTGATGTACTTATATTGTTTATTATTATTCATAATGCTAATATTTATTACGAAGCTATGTAATTAACAACGTTATTTATGTTATTTCAAATTCAAAATATTTTCTTAAGTCCTTGAGTTGTGCGTTTTCTTGGCCTCTGTGTAGAGTTGTGTTACGAAAATTACAAATATACAGTTTATGCAATTTCAATTAAGTTTCAGTAACATGAATTTCATGTAAATTTTACTCGCGATATATGAAAACTTAACTAGACCAAATCGAAACGCATATGATCCAATTAATCGCACGGAATCATATGATCGTTTTATCACGTTTCTTACAAATTAATACTCCTGTTTTTGATCCAACTAAACATTCCTAAAATTTTTATACTTTTTACTAAATTTTACTATAATAGTATGTGATCTTATTGGTTAGTTTTATGGTATGTTTAGATGCATCAAAAAAGTTGGGTTACTTCATAATAAGAAAAAAAATTTTCCTTAATTTTGTCGATCGTAGACCAGATCTAATAACTTGGTTTGTTTGATCACATGCTGGTAACTCATGATAGTTTAGACTAAAAAACGTTTCACAATATCAAATTCAATTTTTACCTACTAAATCCGCAGTTCTTTCAAAATGATATTTTTACCGAACGAATGCCTTATTAAAATATTTGATAATTTTCAACCTAATAATAATTCTCGCTCTAATTATAAACCTTTATTTTCATGCCTTCTTGTAAACCGTCAATGGTGCAGAATTATTGTACCAATATTATGGAGCGAACCTATAGAATATCTCAGTGATCAAAGACTTATAAGCATATAGCTTTTAGCTTTAAATATTGAAGAGCAAGCTCTGTTGATCCATTTTAATATTAGCTTTCAAAATTATCCGAAATCATTATTTGAGTATGAAAGTTATACTACATCTGTTGGTTCTTATTTTTTCTATGGAGTCGAAAGTTGGGTCGAAAATAATGTATATTATTTCAAAAATGAATATTTTGAAGAAGAACTTGAAAGTGCTATCAAATGCTCTTTAGTTATAATGTTTCTGCGAGCAAGTAAAAAGCTTAAACATTTAACGGTCGACTATTCCATTGATAAAATAATATTAGCAGGTACACTTAGCAAGAATATCACACTATCTTCTTTGAAACTTAACTATTATAATATTAGCCCGTATGAAATAAATGCATTAGTAGATGTAATTTGCAAGAATACCAAGCTGAATTCTTTAGATATTAGCAATAATAACCTTAGATTCGAAGGAGGAAAAGCGTTAGCAGATGTACTTTGCAAAAACACCTCGCTAACTTTTTTAAATCGTCGTAATAATGGCTTTGGGCCGGACGTCGGAAAAGCATTAGCAGTTGCACTTTGCAAAAACACTACGCTGAAGGAATTAAAACCTGGTGGTGATGTTACTTCATATTCTAATAAACTTGGACCAAAAGGGGGGAAAGCATTAGTGTATGCACTTTGCGAAAACACCACGCTGACTTCTTTGGATCTTGTCAATAATAATATTGGATTTGAAGGAGGAATTGCATTAGCAAACGCACTTTGTAAAAACACCACACTGATTTCTTTGAATCTTGGGTATAATAATCTTGGATCAGAAGAAGGTAAAGCATTAGTAGATGCACTTTCCAAGAACACTATGTTGAAAGATTTGAATATTGGTAATAATAAACTCGGATCAGAAGTAGGAAAGGTATTGGCAGATGCACTTTGCAAGAACTATGCTTTAACTTCTTTAGATCTTCACTATAATAATCTTGGATCAGGAGGAGGAAAAGCATTAGCTGATGCACTTTGCAAAAACACATCGCTAACTTCTTTAAATCTTTCTTGTAATCATTTTGGAGCAGACGTCGGAAAAGCATTAGCTGATGCACTTTGCAAGAATACAACATTAACTTCTTTGGATATTAGTGAAAATAATTTTGGATCAGAAGAAGGAAAAGCATTAGCTTATGTACTTTACAAGAACACTACATTAACTTCTTCGAATCTTAGCTATAATAAGCTTGGATCAGAAGGAGGAAAAGCATTAGCAGATGCATTTTGCAAAAACACCACGCTAACTTCTTTGGATTTTAGCTTTAATAATCTTGAAGCAGAAGGAGGAAAAGCATTTGCAGATGCACTTTGCAAAAACAATACACTGACTTTTTTAGATATTAGAGGTTTATATCTTAGAGATAATGAATGAACTTGGGTCAAAATGTAGAAGAGCATTAGCAGTGCATATCACAAGAACACAATATGACGATTTCTAATTTAGTTTATCAACTATAAAATTTAATAATCCAATATTAAAGTGAAGCAATAACTTGTATACAGTATAAATATAAATATAATTTTAAATTACAGAGAGAGAGAGCAATATTGAAATGAATTCCAGCTGATTAATAAATATCGCAGACTAAAATGAAACCAAATTAAAAATAAAATTTGGGCATCCATTTAACCCTCTAAACCCTCATATCTTTTTATTAAACTTAATATCAAATTCTAACTAAATTCCGTAAAAAGATAAACTGGGATATGCAATTTATAATTTTATATATCATAATATTTAGATATACAGTTAAACTTTTATAAAATATCAAATAGATACAACATATATGCTAGTTTTGAATAGAATTTATTGGATTTATAAGTATTGTTAATTAGTCTTGGGGTGTAATCCTGTACTCAATTTGTCAAAATGTGTCGAGAATTTCGGTCACAAAGTTTTGTCTTTATATTTGTTGTGCAGATTATCAAAAATTTATTAAAGTAAATAATATTATTGTCCAATTTCTTACTTTTATCTTGAATCATCGTTATTGATAATTATATTTGAAAAATTTTTGGCAACATTTATAAACAACTCAAGCACTTATTGAGTCTTTATATTGATCTATCGTAACAGCAAGAATGATATATGTGCAAACTCAACCAGGATAATATTCGTACTATTGAATCTATGTCGATGCTTGTGAACATATAGACGATATCGTGATGTCAAGTGAATCAACAAGTTACCTTGATGACTTGACGAAGTTTCAATATTAAAAAAACAAAATTTTGAAATATCATATTCAAAATAAAAATGGTTACAGTTCGTCATATTAAAAATTCATTTCCTGTTTAATGAATTTTAAAATGTGAGAATGTATAAAAATTACTTTGTCACAAACCATAATAAATGCTTAAATAACGTGCTACTAATTATATATTTTTTTATATATTCGTATTAGAGCTTTTTTTTTAATTGGTTGTAAATATAATTGAATTGATTACGAACATAAAGAAGACATATTCACAAAGTTAAAGATAAATCTAAAATTTCGCGGATGGTGCTGAAGTCGGGTGATGCCCTTCTGAAATCCACCGTTATTACCTATATTCTTTTATTAAAAACTCTAACATAAATCGATAAAAAATTTTAAAAGAATTGTACAGCATTATCCATGACACTAATTAAAGCAACAGCTTATATAGCGATTGGCCGCTGCGCATGGGAGCTTTCGGAACGCATGGGCGATTTTGTTGATTTTGGTGATTATTAACAATAAATTATTCATAAAGTTTGATCCAACCATTCATGTGATG
The DNA here is from genome assembly GCA_910591915.1 of Cetraspora pellucida. Taxonomy (NCBI): domain Eukaryota; kingdom Fungi; phylum Glomeromycota; class Glomeromycetes; order Diversisporales; family Gigasporaceae; genus Cetraspora; species Cetraspora pellucida. The sequence goes on along the minus strand of CAJVQA010010450.1, from coordinate 6,895 downwards.
TTGCAAAATTGTCATTATAAAATTATAAATAAAATTGAATTGCATGAATTTTATGATTGGTTGATTGTTTTCTGAGTTATGAATTGCTTATGAAACCGTCGTAAAACCGTATCACTTTGATTTTTAATTCTCATCAAAAATTTTTCGCTCATATGATATTTCGTATTTACAATTGTGTCCCACATTAGTAGCGAACTATCATAATTCGGGCCAGTGCAGGAGCACAGTAGATTCAAAAATTTTCCGATTTACCCATCTATAGTTGTGTTAGATTACAAGGTTACACAACATTATACTTTTATATAAACCCGACTTTTAACCTTACTAAATTTATAACTCTTAAAATGATATTGTTACCAAACGAATGCCTTATTGAAATATTTAATAATTTTTGTCCTAATGATAATAATTTTCGAAATAATTATAAAACCTTATTTTCATGCCTTCTTGTAAATCGTCGATGGTGTAGAATTACTATACCAATATTATGGAGTGAACCTACAAATTATTTCAGTAATAAAAATCTTATAAGAATATATCTTTCTGCATTAAATGCTGAAGAGCAAGCTTTATTGATCCCATTTAACATTATTCTTCCAAATTATCCAAAGCCATTATTTAAGTACGAAAGTTATACTACAATTGTTGGTTTTCATTTATCTAATGGAGTCAACAATTGGATTAAATATTATTTCAAGGATGAACTTGCAAATATTATCAAATGCTCTTTAGTTGTAATGTTTCTGCGAGCAAGTAAAAATCTTAAATATTTAAAAGTTGATAATATTATTAATAAAATAATATTAGCAGATGCACTTCACAAGAATACCACGTTATTTTCTTTGAATCTTAAATATAATAATTTTGGGTCGGATGAAATAAATAAATTAGCAGATGTGCTTTGCAAGAACACCACGATGACTTCTTTGAATCTTAGATATAATAATTTCGGATTAGAAGGAGGAAAAGCATTAGCAAATGTTCTTTGCAAAAACACAACCTTGACCTCATTGGACCTTAGAAGTAATGATCTTGAATTCGAAGCAGGAATGGCATTAGCAGATGCACTTTGCAAAAATACCACGCTGACTTCTTTAAATCTTAGTGATAATGCATTTATATCAGATGTTGGAAAAGCATTAGCAAATGCACTTTGTAAAAATACCACGCTGACTTCTTTGAATCTTAGTATTAACTGGATTGATTCAAAAGGAGGAAAAGCATTAGCGGATGCACTTTGCAAAAACACCACACTGATTTCATTGGATCTTGGTTATAATGATCTTGGATCCGAAGGAGGAATAGCATTAGCAAATGCACTTTGCAAAAACACCACTCTGACTTCTTTGGATCTCAGACACAATGATCTTGGATCAAAAAACGGAGAAGCATTAGCAGACGCCCTTTGTAAAAACACTACACTAACTTCTTTAAATCTTGGTTGTAATTTTTTCGGATTAGAAGAAGGAAAAGCATTAGCAGATGCACTTGCCATAAACCAAACGCTAACTTCTTTAGATATTAGTTATAATAACCTTGGATCAGAAGGAGGGAAAGCATTAGCGGATGCACTTTGTAAGAACACTACGCTGACTTCTTTGAATCTTTATAATACTAATCTTGGACCATTAGTCGGAAAAAAATTAGCAGATGCACTTTGTAAGAACACTACACTGAAGAATTTGGATCTTGGCAGTGATTGGGATAGTGTTTATTATAATGAACTTGGACCAAAAGGAGGAAAAGCATTGGCAGATGCACTTTGTAAAAACACCACGCTGACTTCTTTGGATCTTCGCGATAATAAACTTGGATTCGAAGGTGGAATAGCATTAGCAAGTGCGCTCTGTAAAAATACCTCATTGACTTCTTTGAATCTTTGGAAAAATAATTTTGGATCAGACGTTGGAAAAGCATTAGCAGATTCACTTTGCAAGAACACAACACTGACTTCTTTGAATATTGGGCCTATTAATTTTGGGTCTGAATGTGAAAAAGCATTTGAGGATGCTCTTCGCAAGAACACAACACTGATTTATTTGAACATTTCTTATATAACTAAATAATCCAATCATTGAATTATTTCAATAATTATATACAGTATAAATATGAAAGTAATTTTAAACTATGTAACTTGATGTTAACGAACTGAAATAAATTAATACAAGATTTAAGATAAATGTATTTAAAGCTAAAGAATGCACTAGAAGGGCTACTTCGTCGCCTGTTTCAATTAACTAACAGATAAATGTTACAGACTAAAGTGAAATAATGTTTAAAATTGTGATATCTATTTATTTTCTAAAATTCACATAACTCTTATTAACCAAATCTCCAAAAAAATATTTTAATCTGTTACAATAATTAGGTATACAGTAGTAAGGATGTATATAGTAATAGCATTAAAATTCTAACTATTGATAATTTGACAATGTTCATATTTAAAATTAATTTTTTTTAAAAATATAAAAAATGTGACTCAACATATAAGGTTAGTTTTGAATAGAATTATTCAAGTTTATAAACATTGTTAATTGTATTATTAATGTGTTGAGAATTAAATTTTAATTAGTGTAAAGTGATTAAACATGCTGTCATTGAAATACGAAACGCAAATCACTTAATTTATTACGCAATTGGGAAACAAGGTTCATAACTTAAAAATCAGCATTAGAACCCGCCTTTTGTGTTCTAACAAAGTTTTTGTTGGATAATTAATTAAATTATTCAACTATTTTGCTCTAAACTTTAATCCTGACCCTAATCCCAACTTAAGAATTTTGTCTTCTCAACCATTCTGATACACATTTCCTAATGCACTAGGAAATTCCAAATCCACTTAAATTCCATTCCCACTTACGACATATATGTACGGTCTGTCATGATTAGTTATTTTTATGTTTATAACTTTAATTGCACCAAAATCAACTTTAGACTTATTATAATCTATCCAAGCTCTTGCACTTGTAAGACTAAGATCTGAAAAATTAATTGATTTTCGAACCTCAATAATATTTTTTTTGGAACCAAAATTTTTAGATATTCTTTCTAACATTATTAAATTTCTTGAAAGCTTTGTCAACTCATTCTAACATTGCTATATGTTAAAGAAATTGATACACTTTATTTTATTTTATTGATATTACAAATTCCTGATAAATAGTTTATTAAATTCGCTTAAAAACTCCAATGATCCAATGAATTGTAAACATTATTGATGATTATAAATTTAATTGAACAAAGAAATTATATTTTTATATTTATATTTTATCAAATTGACCTTAAAACGATAAAGATTACAAATTATTTTAACATGATAGAAATTTATATAATTTACTTTGTAAAATAATGATTTTGACTGTGTCAAACAAATGAATCAATTTTATATCAATCAATACTACTTAAGTTATAAAAAACTAAGCGCTTTAATTATTTATTAATACAAAACAACCAATATGAATAGTTATAAATCATACAAGTAAGAAATTGAAGTATTAAAGTAGGATCTATTTAAGATTAATTGTACTTTATGTAAGTCATAAAAATTTAAATTTAAATTCACTATGTTAATATTTTGATTGATATTTAAAGTCATGTATTACATGGTACTGTACTTTTATTTAAAAATGCATCAATAATTCACTAATTCATTTATAAAATTATAGTATCAAATATAGAATAAAATCACATTTTTTCTAATAATTATTTTAAAATGTTATCAGTAAAATATATATCATGGTATTAAGAAAAGAAATGAATTTGACAAAAAAAATGATTACAGAATATTATTATATAAATATTGATCAGAATCACACAAGTTTGGTATACCAAAATTGTATAATTCTAATAATAGTTGATGAGATAATTGTTTGTAAATAATATTTTTTGTCAAATTCATTTTTTCTAATACCAAATTTATATTACTTGTAAATAAATTATACATTATAGGTAATCAATCATGTGGTGTTTAATTATGCATTACGTTTGGTAATTTTAAGGATAGTTATGAGTTTTTTCAACAATTGTCTATCTTGATACCAAACTCCTCTCCATCACTCACCGTTTGAGTGAAAACTGGTAACTTAAGTGTATTGAATTAATTTATTCAATAAATCAGCTTTATTCATGAATGTAATATATATATATTTTTTTTACATATAATTGCAAGATTTACAATTACTTTACGTACGTAATAGGCTAGTGAATTAATACTAATACTTATCCTGATCTATTGTAATATTTGAATTGTTAGATTCTATTTTAAATCTTATATTATTTTAAATCTTATATTATTATAACGAATACGCAATATTTTCAACGTAGTGTTCTTTCGAAGTGCTCCTGCTAATTCCTTTCCTCCTTCGGATCCAAGAATATTCCGAGTTAAATCTAATGACTTTAAGGTGGAATTCTTGCAAAGTGCATTTGCTAATACTTTTCCTCCTTCTGATCCAAGAAGATTATAACCAGGTTCTAAATTCGTTAAGATGGTATTCTTACAAAGTGCATCCGCTAATGCTTTTCCGACATCTGATCCAAGATTATTCAAATCTAAATGTAAAGATATCAAGGTAGTGTTCATGCAAAGTGCATCTGCTATTGCTATTCCTCCTCTCGATCCAAGTTTATTATAGTAAAGATTTAAAGATGTTAAGGTAGTGTTCTTACAAAGTGCATTTGCTAATGCTTTTCCTCCTTCTGATCCAAGGTTATTCTTGCTTAGAACCAAAGATGTTAAGGTTGTGTTTTTGCAAAGTGCATCAGCTAATGCTTTCCCCCTTCTGATCCAAGTCTATTATAATAAAGATTTAAAGACATTATTGTGGTGTTCATGCAAAGTGCATTAGCCAATGCTTTGCCTCTTTCTGATCCAAGATTATTCCCACTTAAATATAAAACAGTTAAAGTAGTGCTCTTGCAAATTGCCTTTATTAACTCGTTCAATTTTTCTGATCCACGACATTTTTTATTAAGATCCCAAGTTAAAGCGTTTTTTTGATCTTCAGTACTGTGCTGATTGTTCTTGAGAATTTTTTTATAAACTTCTAATACTTTTGAGAAATTTGCCTTGATCAAAACATTCTTGAGCTTCTTTTCTTATATCCTCAATATTAACTTCTTGCATCAAAATGTCTGAATTTATTGTATCAGGTAAATCAAGAGGAGACGAAGTCGTAATATCGAACGAATTTACGAGTACGGTTGGATTATCTTGACTTGAGAAGAAATTATCATTATTACGGGTTGATGCACCAATGGTATTGTTTTGGCTCAAAGCTTCATTAGTAATAAGTTGGTTCAAAGCATTGAGAATTTCTTTTGTTTCTGGACGCTTGGTAGGATCACTGTCCCAACATTGTTTGTAAAGTTCAAGATATGTAGGTGGTGTACCTCCAATCGGGTTTTCTCTGCCTCCCCGGAGAATATGAAGAGAAAGTTTAAATGGTGATTCAAAGGAGGGAAATGGCGGTATTCCACTTGAAATTTCCCAAAGAATTACTCCAAAACTATATATATCAGATTTTTTATTATGTTTGTACTTAGAATTGTCAAGGTATTTAGGATCGACATATGCAATCATTCCAATAGCGGTTGAAGTGATAGACGTTTTGTTTATCTGTTTTGATAGTCTGAAATCTGCAATCTTTGGTTGTTTTAGATGAATTAAAATATTCTTCGAATGCTATGAAATATTTCAGACATTAGTTACCATAGTTAGAACTCACAAATATATAAAATAAATATACTTACAAGATCTTTATGAATAATATTGTTATTATGTAAGAATAAAAGACCACGTACTATTTCCTCAGCAATATGTAATTTATCTGTCCAATGTAGTCTTGCGAAATTCGTGTTTAGATAATCTCGTAAATTTCCGTCATTAGCGAATTGCAAGAGCATATACTGTAGTATCGGATATTGTCTATTATTGTAACACATATATTATAAAATTAAAAAATTTATAAATTTACTTTTAAAATATTAAAGTATATGTATACCTTTTGTAATTCCATAGAAACTAACAATATTTTGATGGAAATCAACGTTTCGTAAAAGTTTAAACTATAATTTTAGATTAAAGTTAAATAAAAGCATAATATTATGCAGGAAACAATGCAAATTTTAATATAATGACACCTTATTAATAAAACCTTTAATGATTTTTTCATCTAAATATACATCAATATCGATTTTAAGACATTTAGGAGCAACCGTTAAATCATTTTCTTTACATTCGCATTTAAAAACCTTTCTAAAGCCTCCGGTGCCGATTATTGTGCGGTCTGTAAATTTATTGTATTCAAATTTATTAATATGTCCTTCAGAAATGACTTTTTCTAACCATTTTTCTGGTGCGCTTGCCATGATTTTTTGGATGCCTAAAAATATGTATACACTCTACGTATGTACGAATTACGTACTTGCGTGTCATTTATATTCGTACGTACGTATGTACGTACGTGTTGACTATGTGATATGCTACGTGACACAAAAAATCTTGTGATCGTTTTGCCAAGAATAAGCCCATTTATATGATACCCGAATTTTTTTCGCGTACAGTACGTACAGTGCGTACCTAGCGATTTGATTGGCTGGTAGAAAGATCGGGAAAATTTTCGCGTACAGTACATGACACATCACTAATTACGCCATTTCGCAGGCAAATTTGCCCGAGAATTGTATTTTTTTTTTCCGGCAAATTATAATCTAAATATACATAGCGTTACAAGACTAAATCATTTTGTTCGAAATGTTATTCTTTTTACGGTCTTTCTTTTTGAGAGCTTTAAAATTTTCATTCTGTTACGACTGTTACGGGTTTAATGTCGAGTCCAGAGATGGGGGCAAATGCGACGGATTGTCGCTAGAAAAAGGGTTATGCCGCGTAACG
>CAJVQA010010449.1:0-11381 GCA_910591915.1 Cetraspora pellucida | reverse complement strand
ATTAAAATAATTATGAACAATCTAGATACATTTTAGATATTTACAGATTAGTTTAGCGGTTTTAGGTCTATGACCTATAGTAATTAAATTTATTTATAACATATATAGATTATTAATATAGGTATTACTAATAAAAGTATTTTTTTAAATTAAAAGCTATGCAGTTTTCTATTTTTTTTATTAGATATAATGTATTTAGTATTTGAGAATGCTGCAATGCATATATATAAGTATTGGTTAGGAACATTTTATATAAATGTTATTAAATAATTCAAAAATTAACTTGCAAACTTTATTAAAAACTGTTTGGCAAAATATTAGTAATATAATAAAAAAAACCAAAAAAGTTATACTATAAGAATTTGGATGATCTTTAATAGATATTGCTAAATATTTAAATGCATATAAGACAGAGAATTGAATAAACTAAACTTGTTTATATTTAATTTCATTATTATAAATTTTTCACAATAAAGGTATTTTTTAATTTAATTATTAATAAATTTAAATTAATAAATATATATAATTTTACCAATATTATTTAATAGACTTCTTAGTTTATAAACAATTAATTTATCAATAAGCTTATTTTACAAATAATTAATTTATAAATAAGCTTATTTTATAATCAACTTATTTTACAAATAGCTTATTTTACAAACAATTTTATTTCTTATAAATTTTTCTAAGTTTAGCTTAACTCTAATCTAATTTTATTAATAATAATGTCTATAAAAAAGCTATTAACAAAATAAGTTGTCTATAAATAAATTTGTAATATAAGTTTATTAGTAAATTAATTATTTGTAAACTAAAATATTTGCTAATTATTTATAAAATAATTGTTACAACTAATATTAAAAATTTTAAATATTTTAATATAAAATTTACAAAAATTTTTGTTATGCATTTTGATTAAATTTTTATAGTTATATTAGAATTTAAAAATAAAGTTTATAATAAAAAAATATAGATGGATTTTAGCAAAGTTTATAATCTTAAATTAAAACTTTTAACTTTTAGCATCAGCAGTTTTTAGCTTCAACTATATAATAATAATTATTACTAAAATTAATATTTTATTATAACTTTGTAGATTACTAAAATTTGTTTATAGAAATAGTTAAAATTACTGTCAAAAAATCAATTACTTATAAACAATTAAATTATTTAAGTAAAAACTTCAAAGTATTTTATAAACTACATTAGTAAATTAAATCAACCTTAAAAAATTAACTTGACTAAGTCAGTTCAAGTTAATTATAAATTTTGGTTTTTAACCGAAAGTTAATTTTTTAGTGACACTATCATGTGATACAAGTAAATCAATGAAATTGCACATATATATATACATATATTTGATATACAATGCTAATGCTATTTTTTCACTTGATTATAGTAAAGAAAAACTAATTCCTCTTTTTATTTTTATTTTTTATTTTTTTGTATTAAGGTAACCTCTTTGGTCTTTTAACTTTTATTAATCACTTATTGGTATTGTGGTTTAATGAACCACTACAGAAGAGCATACAATTGGCTATATGTATAACTTTTCTATATTACCTATTTAAGGAGTCCATCTGAAGGTTCCTTACTAATTGCCATATCTAACATCCCTGCTTGGGTGTTCTACTTTAAACACTCTGAACCTGTAACCTGTGTTAACATCACTAGGTTATCCCAGATGTCCTGATTATTATCTCAACCTTAGGACTAATTTATCCTTGAGGTAAACCCTCCAGAGCCTTCTGTATTCATTTTTACAGCTGATCTAGGTATCACTATAGCAGAACCAACATTTGCATTTAGGGCTAACCATTAAACTGTTATGCTCTTATAGAGTTTGCACAAACCTCAGCATCTACTTTACAGCAAATCGAAATACTTTAGTATATCCCTGCTGATTCACAAACTCCTAATTCAGATAGCTTGATATGACTTATGACTAGTTCATTGATATATCAGATTGGCCCGATATTCTTTTCCTCCAGCTTGATCTGGCAGCCTAGTTGATGGTACTTCCCATCTAAAGATTTTTGCCCATTCAGCTACTTTGACCTTGGTATCTATTTCATAAGGCTAGCCTTTACAGTAAGGCCATCAAAGATCTGACTATTTCTATACTCAGGTCTTTTCAAATAGACTTCTTGTTACCCAATTTTAACAGATTTACATGGCCACAAGGACTTATCTAGTGCTTGCACTACCTAATTGCTAGTTTGCATTCCTTCATGTAACCACAACCTTGTCCTAAAGGACAATGTCATGTGACCTATTACATGAATGCTCCATGACCTATCAGTTATGCTAGTATGACTACCATTACAGGTATTCTAACCCAATTGTTAATAACAGTTGTCATAATATGAATATTATATAGGTGATTATCCAAATTTTTGCTATCGATGGGATTTGAACACCCAACCTACCACTTGGGAAGTTGACAACCTGGCCACTTCACTAGGTTGCCACACCCCTGTAGTTAAAATTATTTAATTATATATAATTATAATAGTAAATATGTTTTAAAAAGAAGCTAAGTATTTGAAGATGTAAAAGGAGAGATAGGTTTAATCCTGCTAACCACAGATTATAACATAAGTCTGGATCATATAGTGTATTGTAAGATGAGTCTTGTTTTTTTTTTTTTTTTTTTCCTCTCTTAAGCAGTCATGCTAGTACTTTATTAAGATTTTGAAATTACATTTGCAATTACATAAATATTCTTAACAACTAAGTCTAGCATTATTTGGCCACTTTAATAGTATCTAAGTGCAACTTGCTGCATTATTTTAAGCAAAAGTAAGCTACTTGTCTAACTATTTAAAGTTCATAATAAAAGGGTCTTCTTTCTTTACAACAAGTTCTAAAATTGTCTTTTGTGTTTCTGTTTTGATTTGTTCTTCTTTTTCTCTTATTTTCTCTTTCTTTTCCTCTATTTTTTGCTGATTTGCCTTTTTTTCTTTACATGATCTCACCTTTTTTTTTTTTCTTCTTTTTTTAACCTACTCATTATTCCTACTTTCTTTTTCTATTTACTGATCTTCTTACATCAGACTCTCTATGCTTGTTCATAAAATGTATTCCAGACTGTATTTGCTATTACACTTGCAAACTGCTGTCTTGACTTTATGTTTAGGAGCTGCTGTAATCTATTTTGTGCTTCTTTTAGAATCAGGCCTTTAATTAGAGCCTCTCTTATTCTTATTTCTTCTGTTTTAGTTTTACTGAAAAGCACTATGTATAATATATATAGAGGAACTTGGATTTTTTTCTCTTCATTAAGTTCTTTTTAGGCTGTTGCAATGGTCACTTTTTGTATTCTTTTCTATAATGCTTCAAGTCACTTCTTATCAAATGCACCAAATTTGGTTAGATATATTCAAAATGCATCAAATTTGGTTAGGTATATTTAAGATTTGCCAAATTTTGCTTTGACAAGATATAAATTTTTAACATGCCAATATAGACAGTTAATAAATTTAAAATATTAACATTTTTTCTGAAAAAACTAAAAAATTAAATTGATTTTGTTTCAATTGTATAAATAAATAAATTTTTATTTGATTTGCAGAAGTTATAAATAGTAACAGATTACAAAAGATTATAGTTTACAGTATAAATAAAAATTAATTTCACATATTATTTTGATTACTTGTATATATATAATACTTGTGATTATTTTAATTATTTATGCATTATACTTAGATTACATTGTGTATTATTTCAGATATATTATTTTAGTGGCATATAGTAGTATAGTCAAAAATACAAAAGAAGTTATGTAGAATTAAAAAAAACAAGCATATGTATAACATTAGGATGTGTGATATATTATATAAATCAAAAATATATGTGATCATATAATAAAATTTATTAATGAAGTTTTTTCGATAGAAATAAATTTTATAATTATTATTAGAAAAATTTAGATAGATGCATAGCACTAATGGCTCAACAGGTTTAAATAAAATTTTTAAAGACCAGTATTATGTTTTTACAAACAAAACTATAAAGCTATTTCTTTAAAAAAGAAACTAAATAAAGTTTTTTTTACTTGACTTTTTTTAAGAATAAAAAAAGCATATATATAGTATATTGAAATTTTTTCACATTAAATAAAAAAAATAGCTCTATAGTTTTGTTTGTAATAATATAATAATGGTCTTAGTAAAATTTTATCCAAAACTGTTAAGCTGTTAACACTATCCATCTATTTAAATTTTGCTAATAATTATTATAAAATTATTTCCTATCAAAAAATCTTTATTAATAAATTTTATTATATGACTACATATAGTTTTAATTTAATATATCATGCACTTCAACATGTATATCTAGAGGTTATACTATCTGTGGATATTTAAGGTTTGGGTTAGGACTATACTTTATATTGGCACATTATGATTAGAGTTAAAGCATAGGTTTATATGAATAATTCAAGTGTTAATCTAAAGAGTTTAATCAACTACAATATGCATGAGCATAATAAATACTTATTATCATACAACTAAATTTATTTGCCTAGCTATACTTTATATAGAACTTAATAGAATTTGAGTTATTATAATTTAGAATTATACAGCAATTTTTAAATTTATTAAACATGCATTATTTCAAAATATGTATTGATATTATTTATTTTTAAATTAAATATGCCAAGCCAAGTTTTTATCATATATACTTATTATCTAAACTGTCCTAACAATAATAAACTTTCATGATAATTTAATATCTAAGTTTGATTAAAGTGTAACATATGCCAATATATATAATATACTATATACAATAAAACAGTAAAACAGTTTTAATTAAAGACAAAATATAGATTTTTTTTTTAGTATTACTTATTTAAACTTATACAAAACCAATAAGTAATTTCTATTTTTTTGACTCACACTATTAGCATTTATTAATCTAACTCTAAATTAATTTTATTAGAAATGTGTCTATGAAAATATTATTTATATACAGTATATTCTGCTACCTAACCAGTAAGTCTATGTCTATAAACATCTATATAGTGCTATGCTTTTTGTACAAAATGATGTATAGTTATGAATAATACTAAATCAAGTGCTTTAGATACAGTAACTTGTAATCTAGCCTATGAATAGTTACAATGTTCACATGAATAATGTTTAGCAGCATCCCAGTATCATTCAATAAAATTTAGCTCACAGTAAAACTTGAGGCAAAATATACAAACATGTTCTTGTTCAACAATAAGTTTCTCTAATGCAGATTTTTGCATAGTAAAATTAGGCTGTGCAGACAAAAGGTGACATGCATAGCAATTAGGCACACTTGGATCATAATAGTTATTTTTATATTTTAGTCTTAAACCACTAGCAGGCCACAAGCTTTATTCAAGAAGTATTTGTTTAATGCTCTTTGGCTAATCACAGAAAATATAATTAGAATTACTAGGAAGAAGGTTTTTAGAAAAAATCATTTGCTAAATAACTTGTTCACCTTGTTCATCAATAAACCATCTATTGTATAATCTTGACTGTTTACTATCAGAATAAAGGTTTATCTTCTTAGCATATAACATGTTACTTGCAAAAGCATTATGATTGGTGCTATTGTCAAATGCAAAAACACCAATACAGTTTAGATGTGTTGTTTCAAAAATAGAAATTGCTTTATTAGCTACTTGTGTAAGCAAATTAGAACTATTTTACCAGCCTTTATCATTTTTACCAAGTTTAATAATTATACAAGCTTTTTGTAAAAATATTAGCAGCAGGTTTAATTTATTGATTTCTTTAAGAGTAATTGTGAGGTGACCACAAGTCTCAGTTAAAAATTCTGAAACTATAAGTGATTTACCTATTTCTTTTTTGCATAGTGGTGGTATACCAAGAAAGGCCCACACTGAAGGATAACTATTATTAGTATAGAATATATACTTATTATGGGTAACAAAAATATGAACTTGTTATTTTTCACTTATTTCAGGATTTATAACTATTTTCATATCTTCACTAACAAATTATGGCATTAAAGTTTCAAGGTTTTTTATTTTTTTAAGAAATACTGTACGATATTGTATAACATCAGAACATTCATGTCTATTATAATAGATATCTTATTAGTGCAGTTGATATATGAGGCCAAGGTGATGAAGCCAGGTTCGAGCTGTTTCTAATAAAATTGATATACAAAAACTAGTAACATGTGATAAGACATTGTTTTAAACATAATACTGAAATTTTCAGCAATTATTCTTTTACCTATAGAACAAATAAAATATAAACAATAACTTTGTACATTCTTATCATTAATAAGAGTTTGTGTGTATTTTTGTTGTTCTTGCCTATATACAGATAAAGTCCCAGTTGTTATCCAACTCTTTGACCATTTACAAATACAACATGCCATTCATAAACCATGTTGAAAAACTTGTTGTGATATTTCAAAACTTAATTTTATATATGATTGAAATTCTTCATAATTATTAAAGATTGCAGTAAGGTATTTATGCACAGTCAAAAGACAAAGATATTCATAAGCATTTATATTTTTTATATCTTTAAGTTTATTATTTAATTTATACAATTGTTTTAAACTAGAACTGTCATTTTTTATATCTAAATCGCTTATATCTGAGTCTAACATCTCATATTCAATTTTTAGCTTTTTTATCAGTTTAAAAAAATTATCCAAACTCATTGATCCTTGTGCTGCCTTCTGTAAGTCTTTATTTATTCATTGTTAAGTATGTTTTGAACTACTAGAATAATATGATAACCAACTATCAGATGCTTTATTATCTCATTTAAGATTATAAAAAGAACTATTTTTATAAATTAATTGTCTAGCCTCCTTATTAAGTTCTGTTTTTTTATTATTAAATTTCTCCTTATTACTGTTCTCAGATTCAAAAACTAAAAGTTCTGGATCACTATATTTTTGATCACTATATTCTGGATCACTATTTTCAGTAACAGTAGATTTTGAAAATTTTTCATCACTATTTCTACTTTGTGTAAGTATATATTCTTTTGCAGCATTTTTAAGTTTTGATTTTGGCATTGTCAAATTTATAAATATAGATTGTAACAAGACAAATATCATGAAAACAAGATAATTAAAAACATTACTTTAGCAAAAAATATAGCTTTATATAAACTTCTACAATATGCTACATCATTACTAAAGTTGATTCATGCTTATTTTTGTTTGAAACTCATAATACCTATTATTAAATTAGCTTTATAAATTTAGGTTAGTTTTTTAAAAAAAGTCTGTATATTGTTAAAATGATAAAAAATGAAAACTTGTAAATAAATTAATGAATTTTACTTTATTGACCCCAAAGAATCTAGACTATTGTTAGATATAATGTTTTTTTCATTAGTTATTGAAACAACTAAGATTGCAAACCATTATTAATGCAAAAATAATTTTTAGTGGCTAATAAGATAAAAGTTCAATAACTGATTTATATATTTCTTTTGCTTATTATGTATGTATCTCCAGATAATATAGCTGCATTGCTATTATATGCCATATATTGAATAATATACAATAAAAAATTATTAAGGTATGAAATATTTGGATGAATTGAAAGTCAATAAATATATATTTTTATACTAAAATAATATTAGTTATATATATATTACAATATAGCAACATTGAGAAGTAAAATCCAAAGTTTTATTATTAAACATTCTTTTATGTTCCTTTATAAAGAATATATTAAATAAACCTGAACTAGTCTGGTTAGTCAATATATTCAAATTTGATTAAATAGTTTTACATTTTTACCTAATATGTATTATTTTTATGTAGTGTTATAGGGGTTGCTAACTCAAACATTAAGCATACTATGCTATGCTGACCAATACAGAGTCAAATAAGGTATATATCTTAGATAATGTGTTCCAAGTGTATTAGTTACAAAAAAAAAGCATTTTCCAATTTTTCTTTATTTATGCTTTACTTATATACTCACTTTGACTATTCCAATTATATCATATTGTAATCATATGTAATTGACTTTTTAATTAAATTCTATAAACCTTATTATGACATTTCTTATGCAACACCATTTACTAATTCATATGTTACTTATTTAACTAATTTATATATTACTGATTTATCATTAATTTATTTCTATATGCCTCAATTTTATGATTTGACCTATGCTGATCATCATATATTTTATTTTAGCATCTATGAATGCTGAAATTGAGAAACATAATTTTCTTAATTTTTTTTTCTTTGAATCAGCAAAAGCTGAAGTTGGTCTTTGTTTATTTAATGTTTATTATATGGTATGTTATTCTGCTACAGTAGTGATAGATCGATCTTCAACAGACTGGGACCAGATGGTAGCGAACTAATGATTTTTAACTTTTAGCCTAAATTATAGTTCTAATCAATACTTAAGTGATATAAATGTATAAATAGCAGTAGAATTTAAAAAATAAAATTGTAACAATGATTACTAATTATTTTTATTATTAAAATTTTCTTTTTTTGAATTCTATCATCATTAATACTTGAATGCTTTCTTATCATCCTCTACAGTATTTATGCTTATACTATAGCAGAAACTAAATATTAAAATTTCTTACCAAAAGAACTGCACTTAGCATTAAACTGACTTTATTAATTAAATTAGCATCACATAAAAAAAATTTACAACAGATATTTAATTTATATATAATTGTGAAAATTTAACTTTTAAATATATTTGTGATAGAGGTGAAACCAAGAAAAAAAATGAATTCTAATTGTTAGAAAATTTTTAAAAAGAACATAAAACTGAATTAACACTATTAATCTTGTCTTATAATCCTTTGCACCAATTTTATATAGATCACATATATGCAATTTATATATATGACACCAATTTTATGTAAATTATATATAGTTATAAGGCATTAATTTTACAAATTACATAGTAAATCATACAAATTTTCTTAATTTTAACTGCTTATAACTTTAATATTTAGATTTTTTAAAAAATTTTAACCAATAAATATGATAAAGTTATTTAAAAATAATAGTTATTATCAGTTACTTTTTTAATAAAATTTTAAATCCTATAGTTATAAGATTTTAAAAATATCAACAAAATTTGATGAAAAGTGACTTGAAGCACCATAAAAATTTTAAATTTTTTTTGTATTATAATTAACTATTTTTCATTATTAGTTAAGATAAAATGCCTATTATCTATATTATATTAGCATAACTAGAAGGTTATATAGTATTCATATAATATATTGTTGTATAAAAGAGCATAAACTGATATTGAATAATGTAAATCTGTAATAAGTTCTTATAATTATATAAATTATAAAAACTAGAAAGATGAAAGTTTATTTAAAAAATTCAAATAAAAAGAAAACTTAAATTTTTTATTTTTTTTTGAAATATCCCTGTTGTCATTACAACTAGAGGCACAGATTATGCTCTTTTATTAAGATATTATAAAAGACTTAGTTACTTTTTAGATATTTACATATTAGTTTAAAAGATTTAGATCTAGTACTAAAAGGGTTGTTTTTTAGAATTCATATTTTCTTTAAAATGTAATTTCTAATAAAAAAGTTTAGAGAGTTAAGAGGTGTATATGAGTTTTTCTATTTTATAGAAGTATAGTGACACTATATTTTATAGATTGCATTAATATGTAACCAGGTTAAAGCTGCTAGAGCCTAAGAACAGATATTGTTAGAGGCTTAAAAGATATCTTCGAGTGAGGATAGTATAAGTATTTCCTCATTAATATTAAGAAAACTGTATATTTTCTTTCAGATAATTATACTATAAAGGCATTCTAAAGCAAAATATTCTATAGTTTGTACTTTATCTGCATACCAAGTACAGTTTCCTGTTTCTAATAGTCTAATGTTTCTTAATTGATAACCAAGTGGGAGTGCTTTGTAAAAAAGACACCAAAAAATATCTTTTTTTTTGTTACAAACAGACTTTAAGAAGAGCCAAGTGGGCTGAGGCATCTGGGAGAAGTTTGTGATATAGTCAATAGGAAAGAGAATTCTTTTAAAAATTCCAAAATTTTTTTAACTAAGAGTTCATCTTCTTTAATTTCTCCAATTTTAATTTTATTACTATTCTAAGGCCAGTTAGAAGTATGTAAGATCTTGCCTTTAATTCTTGCCCAAGCCTTTAAGTAGAGTTTTTATTCTGTAGACCAGACTTTTGTACTTGTATTGTCTGAATTCAAAGCTTGAATAGAAGAAAGATTTCTTCTATTATTGAGTATTGACTATATCTTATTTCTTTCATATGTTGCTCACATGACATTGGATATAAGAAGTCTTATCCAAACTGTTATTAAGTGGACATCTAGTATATCTTTAATAACTAGGGCTTGAAGACCTGCTAACTCTATCAATTGCTAAAAGATTAAGTATCTGGGCAGCATCCGTAATGTACTCTTGATCCAAAGAGTTATAGCTTTATTAATTTCTGCCACCTATTTTCTGTTTGAAGAGAGCAGATATGCTAAATATCAGACTTTAGATAAGATAAGTAACTTTGCGATTAAAATTTTCTTTTTAAAGAAGAGGTTTCTGTTTAGAAGCTTGTCCAGAAATTTCTTTAGCTTGTTAATAATAGTAAACCAAAGATCTTTCTTCAGTTGTCTATTAGTAAGAATGTTTAGCCCAAAATGGTAACATTTTCTTGTTCTTCTAATTTAATAAATTGGTTTTCATTAATAAGTTCTATTCATCTGGCTATAGTTGTAAGAGAAGCTAATTTGGTTTTAGTTCTGTTAAGTTTTGCATTTAAAGCTACCTTATATAGGCTTAGTGCTGTCATAGTTTTGTTCCAGTCTGTAGAAGACCCAATTTCTATTGTTAGATCATCTATATAAGCAGAAGTTCTAAAAAACTGATTTCCTAATTTTATATCTTATAATTGTCTTTCTAGGTTTCTTATAAGAGGCTTGAAAGCTAGTATATAAAGAAGTAATAAAAGAGGATCTTCTTGTCTAACACCTCTTTCTACTCTAAGTGGTTTGGAGATAGCCTCAGTATCTATAATGTGAGCTTCTTGATTAGAGAAAAGATTATACACTAGACTTATAAATTTGTGATTCAAGTTTATGTTCTTTAAAGTTAGTTCTGAAAAGTCATGATTGATATGATCAAATGCTTTTTGTTAATCAATAAAAAGTAGCCAATGTTGTTTAGAAGGATCTACTTGGTTTCTTGAAGTAGTAATAATATCAAGAGCCACATTTGTAATAGATCTGTTTTTGATAAATTCATGTTGATGATGAGGTACTGTAATAGAATCTACGTTTTTCTATATTAGTATATATTTATTTTTAGCTCTATATTATATTTTATAATTTTCCTAATATTTTTATATAGTTTATAGATTATTTTATT
>CAJVQA010010448.1:0-11381 GCA_910591915.1 Cetraspora pellucida | reverse complement strand
GCTGTTCTCTTAACTCTCAAACAATTGCTAACAAATGTACAATTGCTATTCCTACTAATCTCTCAACTCGATTCTTGGGTCAAGTTAATACTCATAACAAAACTCTCAATTTTAATGCTAGCTATCTTGACCTTATATACTCTATTGCAATTTAACATCCTACTCAAATTCCAGACCTTTCAAATATTACTATTGCTACTCAACCAATTCCTACAATTTTCGAACCTTGTTCACTTATACACAATCTTTAACAAATAGCCAACTATTATGCTAATCTGTCAGAACTTCACTTTTACACAGATGGTTCTGTTATTAACTTGAGTACTTCACAATGCTCTATGGTATTAGATGAGTCCAAATTTCTAATAACTCTATACTATACATATTCTAAGCTCAAACAAAACTATAGTCTTGTTCATTTAAAGCTAAACTTACTGCTATTCTATCTGCTCTTATTACCATCCCTAGAAATAGTATTATAAACATATATACAAACTCTCAATCTGTAATTTCCAAATACCAAAACATTGTAAACTCTTCTACAACCTTATTCTATACACATACATCATACTTTTCATTATGGAACTTACTCATCAACTTTGTCAACTCATACAAAATTCAAATTATTTTTCACAAAGTAACTGCACATCAAGACAACATGTACAACAATCTTGCTAACCAACTAGCATGAAACTATTATAACCTACCATATCTAATTTTTATGTCATACAATATTTATAATCCATCTTATATTTTAAATCTTGAAAACTTCTCTTTAGAATTACCTATTCATTACAGTATTCATACAATCTGTTATGCACATATTTATGCTTTATAGACTACACAAAACCAATTTCAAAAGTAGAACAAAATCTTCAACTAAATTAATTAGCAAGCTACTTGGCTATATATTAACAACAATCAAAAAATCTCAAACTTTTCACACAGCTTTCAATCTTCTGCTCTTAAATCTTTCAGAATTAAAATTCTACTTGATGATCTTCCTACTTCATACACTCTACACAAATAATACCACTCATATCCACCAACTTGTCACCAATGCCATGAAACCAGTTTTCACCTTTATTGGATAATATGTCTATCTAATCAACTGCTATACAACCTTATTGACAATTCATTACAACACGCTTTAAATACAAATATACTTGATACCACTTCTGAAACTATAACTGAACTTTATTGTCAAATTAGACAACTGTATTGTATAACTACATACAACACAGTAGACTTACCATCAGTCTTTTCAACTCTATCAGGCCTAGTGCCAAATAAAATTATTTCTATTATCTCAAACTTATTATCTAAAAAAATAGCTATAACTTTTATTATAAAGTTTCTATTTCATCTTAATCAACAAGTATATCATAAAATTTAGATTCCTTACTGCATTTCAAGATCAACAGCTTATTCTCTCACTTTCAATTCACCTTCTAACCTTACTTTACACTTATCTCAATCTTTTCTTTCTAACTCAATTCACTCTAAAATTAATTTCTGGTATATATAATGGATAAAATACCAAACTAACCTTTTATATATTATTACAAACATCCAAATCTAGGTGAGCCTTGGCCACTTCTGTTGGTTTAGGTTGCAGATAAACTAGTCTGAGCTTTTACTCTTTTTATAATATTTTTAAAAGTAAATTTATGCTTTATATAAAAATTTCAAATAAATATTCAATAAAGATAGAGGCATGGCCTCACCATTAATATTAAAAAAAAAAAAAACTAATACAGAGTTCTACAAAATGTCTACAAATCAAATATTTTATTTTATAAATATTACAAAAAATTTACTAAAGACAAAATTATAAAAAATAATACAAACCTATATAAGATTGTACAAAAAGCAACAACTGCACACCTACAACAACTACAGACAAATTCTAACTAAATTTCAACAAATATCATTTAAATACTTTTTTTCAACTTATTAATATAACAAAAAGAATATACCAAAGCAGTTGTTATAGCACTATACAAAATATACTATTTTAACAAACTATTAAAAACCTATTTTACACTATTAGAACTACTGTTTGACAAAATTAAAAATTTAAATTCTAAAATTAAACATCTTTTTTTAATTACAGAAAAAAGTCAACTAAGAGAACTTGCAAATATAACAAAGTAGCTAAGAAATTACTACTTATTTAACTGAATTTCAAGCAATTATTTTAACTTATTATCTCTAAAAAAACTACTACCAGCAGCTTATCAAGACTTAGAGCCTATATATAAACTTTACTTTCTTATAGATTCACAAAACCTAAATACAGAAATTAGAAAAACAATTCAAATGCAAAGAGAAAACTATTTTTTTAAAAAACTATCTAATAATTGCTTTTTAGCAAAACTATACTTGCTCAGAGAAACTAGCAAAATCAGAACAACTAATAATTTTATATATTCAATAACAAAAAAACTACAAGCAAAAAGTTTATTCAACAAATTAGATCATAATATAAGTTCTTTTTTTCTTATCTTTCAATATTATGATAATAAACTCAACCAACAAACCTAACCTACCAGAAGATCTGCAACAAATAACAAAATATAATTTAATTTTACCAATAACAACATCTAAGGCACTTGTAAAAACAGCAAGATTATTAAAAAAAACTTGGTATTTTTATAGAATTCCAACAACTTAAATTCAAATAAACCAACAAGCAAATCAATCTCAACCTAAAAAAAATTGCAGACTTTATATATATTAATATATCTATAAGTTAACAAAAAGTTATTACAAACATATTGATAACTTTATATTAATACTTTAGCATCAAAACAATACCTGACTATCTATTACAACTACTATTACTCTTATAACCAAAATGTAACATTTTTACATAAACCAAATGTTAATTAATTTAAATAGTAAAAATACAAACAATACAATTAAAATATCTAAACAATCTCTAATAAATAACAACTTATTAGACAACATAAAGATCCTAATATATAACATTCAAGATACAAATAACAAACTTAAGATGCAAATATGGCTAGAATACTGCTATAAAAATAATTACAGCATAATTAGCATAACTAAAACAAAGCACACTAAATTAACACACATAAGATTTAATCTATTAAACCTCTATTATAATGTATATACATCAAATTGCATTAGTAAAATTGCAAAAAAGCAAGAATTAAGCATAAGCACAACAATAGCAATATCTAAATTTCTTCAGCCATATATACACAACATTATAATACTAGAAAGCATAGTAATTGCAATTGATTTTTTTTTCTACAAAGTTAAAAAACAAGAGTTATATTTGTTTACTTATCATTAAATAACAAAATACTAAGCAATAATATATAGCAAGAGATTACTAAATAAGTTATGTATAGTTATGTATATAACTATAGTACTATAGTTCTTGAAGATTTTAACTTTGGTAGATAAAAACAAAAGGCTTAACCTATACTACAACTATTAATAATAATGAAATCTCAAGAAATAAACAACCTATTAGGCTATTTTAATATTAGTCTATCTACTTGAACAAGAAAACCTTTACATAGCCAGATTGATAACATATAGATATCCAATACATTAATGCCTAATATAAACCAACTAAAAAATAATTAGTACTAAACTTATAACAGATAGCAATCATAACATAGTTTTAACAATATAACAAACTAACATAAATATTAGAAAATATAAACTTAAAACAAGAAAAAAAACAATTTTTTTATATAACAAAATAACATCAGATAACTGAACAGACTTTAAAAACAATATCAACAAGCATATAAAAAAGCAAAAAAAATAAACTTGCTTAAGAAATTATTGCAGAAGAACTGAACAAAAGTGGAAATATACTAAATCAAGCAATCAAACAGACAGCCAATAACAACATATCTAAAACTAAAACAAGCCACAAATTTCATTATACATTTTTCAAAAAAGCTACAAAACTTTATACTGCTTTGCAAAAAATTAATCGAATCATTACATATTTAAAAAGAAATAACCAAAATACAGTTTTAATAGCAATCTAAGAAATTAATAACAATATTAACAAGATTAATAACTATACAGAAATATAATTACCAAAGCTTAACTATATATAAAACACTAATACATCACTAAATAACATTATTAAACTACTAAAGTATTAACAAAAAATTATCTACCAGGTCTAAAAAATAGAAAACAACATAGCTTATAAGCAAAAAATCCAAAGCAATATAATAAAGAAACATAACAACTTCTTAATAAATACTATAAAGATGATTAACAGCATACTACAAAGGTTCACAAATTCAGTTATACTTAATAACATTATATATATAAATAAAATTTTAACAGAACTGCAAACAATTAAAAAAAAAATTAAAAAACATTTTGAAGTATAAACAAAAAGCAATTCTATAAACAATAACTACTGGACAGAATAGCAAAAACAATACTAACTATATAGAAAAATAGACAAGTCTTGGTACAATACAATATCAAATCCTATAACAATGCAAGAACTACAAACCAATTTACAGGAATCACCAAATGGCAAAGCAATAGAACTATAACAAATATTAAACAAAATGCTAAAATACTTAGATATACATACTTGTAATCTATTACTAAAAATTTTTAATATATGTTTTATACTCAAAACAATTTCTAAAATATAAAAGCAAAGCAATATATATCTAATATTAAAAAAGCAAGAATTCTTAAAAAAGTTTAATAAGATAAGTCTAATTACTTTAATTGAACATATAAGAAAAATTTTTACAAAAATTATAACAAAATAACTAAATATAATATTTAACAAAAAACTTAATTAGGCATTACAACTCTGTAATATGCTTATATATTGCATATTAATGATTGGCCAATTAAATTACTATATCAAATGTAACATAGCATGGTTAGAAAGATTTAAACAAATGTTCACTTTAACAAAAGTCACTTATAACTTAATTTTCATATATAAAACTATCTTTTGTACTCTAACAAAAAAAATCTTTTAGAAATTTTTACTATAAATTCTTTCTATTTATTGCATCTAATACTAGTTTATTTTAGTTGTTAAATTATAATTTGTAAATATATATGATGTATAAGCACATTACAGTATACAATGTATATATTTATCCTTTAACAAATATTTGATTCTATACTCAAGCAACTATGTTACAATTTCTAATACTTCTATACAAATATCAATTGTTACAATTAGTCATATTTTAGAAAACACTCAAATTTAAAATAAGAAATTATAGTTTTTAAGCCAAAATATATCAAAAGCATATAATACAATTTATATTTTCTTATTTAAAAAAGCATTGCAAAAAATACAAATACCAAAAGAAACAACAAAACTAATTACAAATATCTTTACTAATTAATTCAACTATGTAATAACAAACTTTGGTCATATAAAACATACAAAGTTGATAACAGTATAGATCAAAAAGAGACAATAGCATCTCTTTTGTAACATATTTATTATAATTTATTACTTATGACTATATATAACAACATAACAGATTATGTGCTAAATACTATATATACTAAAAATAGCAGAACAAGAAATATACAAATGAATTTGCCAGCATTAGCATATATAGATAACACTATATAGATAGCTCAATCTCAATAAGAACTACAAGCAATTATCAAAATTGCATGTTTATTCTTCTCTCTTACAAATATAAAATAAATCTTAACAAATTAGTACTAGTAGTAACTGACTTAAATAACTCAAACAAAAATATAGTCTATAACAACACAATAATAGAAGCAATACAACCAAAGAAAACCTTTAGATTTTTAAGATGCTAGTATACTATCTATAAAAATCACAAGCCAATTTATAAAATTATAAAAGAAAAAGTTAAAAACATCATGAGAAGAATTAAAAATACAAACATTACAGAAAAGCAAGCTATATATATTATCAATACAGTTATCTTAACAAGAATTGTATATAGAGTTCAGAATACTTATCTACCCTTACAACTATGTAAATTAATTATAAACAACTATACAACAATAGTAAAACACAAGGCTGGTTTTGCATAAAAGTACCTAACTTGACACTTTTTATTATTGTATTATAGTCTGTAAACAATAACAGACATTTAAACACAGCAGTATATTTTACTTATATAAAGACAACTAAACTATTTGAACACACCATATTTAATAATAAAAATATGCATACATAAATCCAAAATGCAGCTCTTAACAACAAGTTAATTTTGACCAACAGCACATATATATTACTATAAAAAGAAGCAAAAACTTCTTTAGCAAACATACTACTTAGTCTATAGCAAACAAATTTAACTTTTCAAAACAACAATAACAACTGACCAAAACTAATAGAATATAATGATATAACAATGACTTTGTACTTTAATATATAAACAAATCACATACAATCAAAACTAAACTAAACAAATTAAAGCTTTACTTAATTGAATAATGTACTAATTACAATAATACAGATACACTAATCTGAACACAAATTCTACATATAATATTCTATATACCAAAAGAAAAAGAATCTAAATAGTACAAAATAATAACAAATATTATAAAACCAAACCTAGATAATAACACTTACATTATATATAATTATTAACATCCAAATTTAAATAAGCTTTGATCACTTCTGTTAGTTTAGATTACAGATAAACTAGTCTGAGCTTCTACTCTTTTTATTTTTTTTATTTTTTTTAAATATTAAGGTGAGTACTTGCGATCCAGGATTTTATTGATAGTATATTTGGCTAATGGTTGCATTACAACCACAGGGGTTCTACTCTTTTTATAATATTTTTAAAAGTAAATTTATGCTTTATATAAAAATTTTAAATAAATATTTAATAAAAATAAAGGCATGGCCTCACTATTAATATTAAATAATAATAATAATAATAATAATACTTACAATTTTATTACTTCTAATTTACATATATTTACTTATTATTAAACATTTAAGAAAAAGCAGCATAGGTAATTAAGCATAATATATCTACTAGCTATATAGAATGCATATTATTAATAAAGAACAAACAAGCAATTGATTAATTATTGGACCACTAATAATATAATCAATAAACTAAAATTATGCATAGGCTGCAAATAGAACAATTACAAATTTTTTAAAAAAAAATGTACAAAAAAAGTTGATACATATAATCTTCAAAAAATAATAGTTGATAGCAATAAATTTATTAGAGCAAACATAAATAATCTAAGTCAAATAACTAAATACAACAACAATGCAAAAATATATAATGTTACAAAGTAGATTTTAGCATAGTATATTATAAAATAGTATTAGTAGTTATATATATATTCATTATTATTATTTTTTTTTAATATTAAAGTTCTTATTTTTAGAATGCAACATTTTTATTTAAGTATATAGAATACAGGTTGCCTTTAGAAGCTCCTTTACATTAAAGGTTACAACTAGCCATATATGTACTTTTAGTATCTAATTTAAGTAATTTAATTATACATTGTTATATAAGTTTTTATTAGATATCATATCTGCAAGCCAACTAGAGGTCTTGTCTATTTAAACTCTTTGTATATGTAATTTATCTTGTATTATAAGAAGATTTTCAAGACTACACTTATCCAAGTTCTTGATATTAATCAGTACTCTTAGAACTACTTTATTCTTAACAAGAAACTTACTAGAGCCTTTATATTCTATATATACTAATCTAGTATTTATATAATATGCTATAGTTATTTAACACTTGCAGTTACAAAAGTTATTTGTTTAACTGCTACATTATATTATTTTACTCTTGTAAAGTTTACTAGAACCTTAGTACCTATCTTTTTAGCATCTTTTCTATTATCTTTTACTAGTTACAATTCAGAACTAGTAGTCTTTAGTAAAACTACCAATTTAGTTGGTCTAGTATAATATACTTCTGTATTTTTTTTTTATAATAAGTCTGATGGCCTGGTTGATTATATATTTTTTTACACATATTTGGCATCTAGTTTAATATTTGATTTTTATAAAAGTGTTTCATAGGCTTTAACCAGTCTAATAATATCATTAAAAATTCATGTTACTTTTTTATTTAAGAATTTCTAAGTAGGTTTCTGTCATCTTAGTTCTTTAGTTTTTTATGCCTAATGGTCTTATTATAGGTTTGTACTAAAGTCTTATGCAATACTGATTATATATTTCTTTATGTATATGTAATATTACATTTCATATAGATGCTCTGAGCTTCTAATATCAGTAGAATCTGACTCAATGTATCTAAGTTATGGTCACATGAAACTAACTGATTGACAGAAGACAGTTACTATAATGCAAATATAATTTTCAAATTTCATCATAGATGAAATTTGAACTTTAGACCTGCCACTTGAAAAATGACAATTCGACTACTATACTAGAATTGTCATTCTTTATAGGACGAATCTAATTGTAACAATCTGTTACACTCTTATTTGTAACAACTCAATTAGTACAATCAATAAAAATAACTAAAATTTTGTATAACTAAAACTTTAACTCTAACTACTATTAGCTAATTAGAGATTGTTATATATAACAGGTTGTTATAAGAACATTTATTCTTCTTTATATATATATATATATATATATATATTTTGCTTTCACTAAGGCTATTGGTATTAGTGACAATAGCCTTTATTGTAAGTTTAATTATATTTACATATTTGTTTACATAATTTGTACATGGTAAGTATACAACTAGCCACACATGCAACTTTTGATTGTCTATTTTAAGTAGTCTGCCTGCATAGCAGATTCTATATTAGCTGTCATATCTGCAATCTACTAGAAAATTATCTATTTAAATATTTTAATTCCTGTATTATATCAAACAAATAGCATAAAAGTTCTCATATATCTAAGTGCCATCTAACCTACTATAAATTTTTTTTCTATATCTGTCAAGCTGTTATATATTTCAAAGTATATCACCTGACTGTAAAGCTCTAGGAGACCTTTTTGCTAACAAACTACTTATATTTAATCTTTAGTATTAACAGAATTCAATCTTGTAAAGTTTATCTAAACTCTAGTAACAACTTCATAGCATATCTCTAGTACTTATAGTATATCTCTGCTTTTATCTTTAGACCCCTAATTCAAATAATCTAAAAAAATTGTAACCTGTTTCTAATATCTTAGAGTCTGCTTCTTAAGATCCTTTTTTTTGATTTGAGACTTTTGGTAGCCTGGTTGGTGGTACTTCTTATCTAAAGTTCTTGTCTACCTAATTTTTTCTATATTAGTATTCATTTTCTAGATCTAGCCTTTATAGTAATACTATCAAAGATTTGTGCTACCTCTCTACTTAGATCTTTTCAATTGGGCTTTAGTTTTTCCTAGTTCTATAAATTTATATAGCCATAAGGGTTTATCTTATATTTCACTATCTGATGTCAGTTTGCATTTCTTTATATAACTTCAACATTACACAGATGTCTCATGACCTGCCAGTTATACTGATGCAACCATAACTACAAATATTTAATTCCAACTAATTGATGAAATACTATTGTTATAATATCATTTATCTTCCATAATACTAATATTATATAGATAGTTTTTCAAATTTTCACTATTAATAGGTTTTGAACTTCTAATCTACTACTTGGAAGATTGACAACTTATATATTTTACTAAGTTACTACACTCTTCTATATATATTCATTATTGTATTTTATATATTATATTTATTATTAGTTATTAGTTATTAATTATTAGTTAGTTAATAGTTATATTATATAGTAGATAGATAAAAGGATCTTAATTGGCTATTAGAAATGTAGTACAGCTATATAACACTAAGTAACATCTGTAATGTTACTATCATTTTACAAAACCTAAGTATCTTTGTACAAGTTTTATATATCTTAGAACTAAATTACTATAATAAGTGCTATAGTATAAGAATCTCAAGTATCTTCAACATGAACCCCAAGTGTTTTACACAAACTTTAAGTATCTTTGCACAAATTCCAAATGCCTTTGCACAGATCCAAGTATTTAAACACAAGTTCTAAGTGTTTTAAGCACAAATAACAAATAATATAAACAATATTTTCAGTTGCCTTTGCATAATCTTTATTACCTCAAGTATAGTATTATTTAATGTTGTTTGAACTTCTACTATTCTAAGTACAATGATATCTAATATTGTTTGAACCCTCATTACTTTGAATATACTGTTCAATCTTTCTATAATTACATCCTTTAGGATAAATATTTGTGTGTTTATAAAAAGATTTTTACTAAGATATACTTATAAAAAGGTTTTTTTAAAATGTTTATATATAATTGGTTTTTAAATAAATGTGCTTATAAAGAGGTTTTTTATATAATATGCTTATAACAAGTATGACTATAGAGGAGTTTAACTGTAATATCAAATAAAGTTGCTTGAATCTCTATTATTCTTGCTAGGTAAAAAGATATATAAAAAGTATCTTTTCTTCTTTTCTATCAATTCTAAATTCCTATACATTAATTTAAATCTTTTTACCTTTATCTCTAACTTATAAAAGTGATATTTTTTTCTAGGATAATTCTTATAAGCAAGGTTGTTACTATGTATTTGTTTAATAAAGTTAATCTATATATATTACTATCTTGAACTGTTTGTCTGCTGCTTGTAGTAAAGTGAACTATTATACCTTTACCTTGTATATAGTCAATTACTGTACTAAATAACCTTGTTATTTAATTGTATTATACCAAGAAGGCTACAACTCTGTAACAATAAAAACCAAAGCATATTATCAAAGCATTACAGACTGCCAAAAGAGGCAATAAAAAATTTAGAAATAACTAATTATATACAAGATCTATAGAAAAAATGCAAAGATTACAAATATATTAACTTTTAACTAATTTAAAAACAACAAATAATTAACAATATACAGCAAAATATAATAATATATAACATTTTATTAATAAAGCAACAATGCAAAATAATAGCTTTCAGATGGCCTTCAACAACCAAAACACTTATTACAATCTTGATAATTAGCTCAATTATTACACCTTATAGATCTAAGATAAAAATTATTATAAACAAAGCACAATTTATAAAATAGTAAATACAACTATAACAGAAGACATATATTAAATATACTATCTAAATAATGCTGAGTTGACTAACATAAAAAGCAATAGTTGCAAGAAAAGACCTATTACAGGTCAAATAAATGAATAAAGAATGAATAATAAATAAATAACAAAAAAAAAAAACTGCCATTATTCTACCAAATAATGATAGCATAACAGCAGCATAACAGCAAAATAACAGTAAAATAACAGAAGGTTTGTTAATATAAGTAACATAATAGTAATA
>CAJVQA010010447.1:0-11381 GCA_910591915.1 Cetraspora pellucida | reverse complement strand
AGAATTTGAGAAAGTTAAAGATTTTTCTAGAGAATTCTGTTTGAAGTTGTGATTTATCTTTCATGTTATCAGAAATTAGAAAATTAGCAAGCTAGTCAAATATTGAGTTGGCTTTAATTTTTAGTTGGTTATTAGTAGAATTAGTTTGTGTTTGTTGTTGTTGTTGTTTGTTTATTTCTTGTTGTTTGCTTGTTTTTTGCTATTGTTTGTTGTTGTTGTAGTTGATTATTGTTGTTGTTGTCATTAATGATATTGTTATCTAAATCCATATTATTTGTAATGCTACTGTTATTACTAGGTAAGATTGTAAATGTAAGTTCAGATGCTAATAGGTTGTAAGAACTAATTGTTTGTTGAAGTTTTTGAATAAATATAGAAAAAAAGCTTGATTGTTGAATAGATTGTTGAATATTTACACATGTTTTGTGATAAGATTTGTCATTATATAAAATTGCATCTGTTGTCAAATAATGTTGATTGTTTATTTCTTTGCAGGCAATAAGCAAGTTGCATTTAGCACATAAGTGGTTGTGTGTAGTAGATAAAGGTAATACTATTGGTAATGAAAAAATAAATTTAGTAGAATTTGTAATATTGTTTACTAAAGATTTTTTATTTTTGGATTTTTTATTAGTAGAAATAACTTTATTTTGTTTATAGGTTTGGTTAGTAATTGAAATAAAGTGGGTGTGGAACTTGCCACAGATGCATATAACAATTGAACTAGATTCAGATGCTTTAAAATAGTAACAACTTCTAGTTTCTCTTCTAAGTTCTGTAGTTAAACAGTTGTTTGGTTGCTTGTTTGCTAGGATGAGACATAATGTATTAGCTGTATCTTCAAGAATACTAATATTAAAGCTTTTAGGACACTTTTGATAAAAATAATCAAGGTCAATAATATCAGATGCAACTGTTGTTAAGGTTGGTATTTTGTTCTAAAAATAGATTTTTAAATGTTTTATAGAAAAATTTGTTTAATTTAAAAGTTTTTAGACTAGTTAGGAAAGTTTGGAAAAGTGTATGAACTTTAGGTAAGCTTATTGGATGTTTAGGAAATTCTAATAGGTACTAGAAAAGTAAAATTTTTGAGACATCTCTGCAAATATTTCTTAAATTGCCAATAAAAAAACCTGCAAAAGACAAGTTTTTGTTTTTGCTTTTTATTTGTATCTTTATAAGTTTTGGTCTGTTTTGAATAAAATATATATCAAAATATCAGGCTCAGTAAGCTGAACAACTTTTGAATAGATAAGAAGATAAGTTTAATTAATAAAATTATGTATAAATAAACAAAAACCAAAAGCTTAATTTTTGGAACTTTTCTCAGCAGCCAGGTGTTTTTAAGATTTAAAACACAACTATCTAGAATGAAAAAAGTGTATTGAACAACTTTACTTAAGAGGTCAAATAAGGTTTATTTAGTAAAAAGTTAAGAAATAATCAAATGTTATTTTATAGTTTTGGTATAAGTGATCTATAGAAAGAGTTGCTTTTTTTTTAGCTCTCAAGTTTGATTACTTATATATTACAATAATAAGAAAAATATAAAAATACTTTTCTTTATCTAATTATTACTTTATTACTTACTAAATTTTCAATATAGATTTAAAATTACTTAAAATTCTATTCTTTATATCTAACTAAATACAAACAATATACAGGATGATATCTTAATTTTTACAAAATTAACCAAACTTGTACTGTTAAAGTTTCTGCTATTATTTTTAATACAATTTTTTGGCAGAACTAATTCCAAACACCAACTCAACCTCAATGCAAATTACTTAAACCTTATTTGTTTTACTGCTATCAAGCATCTAATTTGCATTTCTTTTCTATCTACTATTTCTATTTTTAATTCAATTTCTTCTAAAATCTTTACCTTAAGTAAAGCTACTAACAAACTTATATCTATTTCTTATCTTAACCATTCTTACCAACAACTATTTTTTTATACTGATGGCTTAGTAATCGACATTGGTACTGACCAATGCACAATAGATATTGGTTGGATCCAAGTAGATAATAATAATTAAACTATTAATTTTTTTTTTGCTAAAATACAATTCTGACTCTTATCATACAAAGCTAAACTTTTTTTAATAATTATCACAATTTCAACAGCTCTATACAATTTAGTAGTTAATATTTTCACTAATTTTTAATCAGTAATTTCCAAATTTAATAACCTTCAACTTAACTTAACTCACTTTAATAAACTATTTAAATTTAACTTATAGCCTATTTGGCATACTCTTTTAAATATTATTAAATTACACAAACTACAAATTATCTTTCACAAAGTATAAACTTACTCAGATAATAAGCTTGATGAATAAGTAGACTTTCTTATCAAACAATATCTATTATTATTACTTCCTTAATTATACAAATCTTCAATAGGAGCAACATTATATAAAACTTTTTACAAGATACTTTATTAAGTAAATATGTAAAAACTACATATTAGCTATATAGGCATTACAAAAACATAATAGTGAGTGGTTATATTTCAATCAGAATATTGATTAGAGATTCATTTGGCTTAATTTTAATTACAATCAAAAACCTTCAATATTACTAATTTTAGACTCAACTAACTAAAATTTTTTAAAATCAAAATCCTTCTTAATAAGTTACCAATATACTAATTATTTTATACTATTTATCCAAACCAATATACAGATACTAATTGTTTTTATTATAACCTAACTAACTCCTATTTCTATTAGTATACTTGTGCTAATGTACTCTTATTCAACCAAATTGTCTTTAGCAAATTATTTGATCTTGATACTCATTAAAAAAATGATCTAATTTATAAAATCCTTCTTCACCTAGCTTTCAATCTTTTATACATCTTATTTAATACATTTTATTCTAATCTTACTCTTAAAGAATTTATTTCAAAGTTACTTATATTAATAATTCAAAACTCTGACATATTATATAAAACTGCTTTCTAAATTATTATTGATATTTTTCTTAATATTAATAAACAATTATATAAACAATTATGAAAAACATATTGCATTTACTTCTTTAATTAGAAAAAACAACAAAATAGATCTCAATTCCAACCAATCAACAAACTCTTAACATCATAAAACTTAGCAACTAAATATACATTTTTATAAAAACTATATTTATTTATGTCTTTGCAAACTTCCAGATTAATTATATACTTATTTTAAAACATGTTTTCTTATTGGTCAAGTAATTTACTAAATTAATATTTGGTTTATTTTATAAATCAAATATAGTATATTATCAAATTATATATTAAACATTCAAATCTATATGAGTTTTAATTACTTTAGTAGGTTTAGTTCACTGATAAATTAGTTTAAGCTTTTATTTTTGTATATAATTTTTTTTTTTTTGCTTACACTAAGGCCATAGTTATCAGTAGCTATTGCCTTTATTGTATTTAATTATGATTACATAACTTGTACAAGGTGAGTATACAACTAGCTATATATACAACTTTTGGTTGACTATTTTAAGTAGTTAACCTATATAGCAGATTCTACACTAGCTGTTATATCTGCAATCTACTAGGAGATTACTTATTTAAACACTCAGATCTCTATACTTATACTGACAAATAGTGCACAAGTTCTTGTACATCTAAGTGTTGTCTAACCTAATCATAACCTTCCTGTTTGTATATTCATCAAGCTGTTATATATTTCAGAGTATATTACCTAACTATAGGGCTCTAGAAGGCCTTTCTGCTAACTAACTACCTATATTTAATATCTTGTTAACAGGGCTTGCCCTTGCAGAATTCATTCAAACTTTAGCATCAACTTCACAGCATATCCATAATACTTATAGTATACATCTGTTTCTGATTTCAAACTTCCAATCCAGATAGCCCAGTAGGACTATAACCTGTTCCTGATACTTCAGGGTCTGCCCTCCAAGGTTCTTTTCTTCTGGTTCGAGACTTCCAGTAGTCTGATTGGTAGTACCCCTTACCTGAGGTTCTTGTCTGCCTGATTTTTTCTACATTGGTATTCATTTTTTAGGTCTAGCCTTTACAGTAGTACTGTCAAAGATCTGTGCTATCTCTTTATTTAGGTTTTTCCAAGTGGAATCTGGTTTCTCAGTTTACAGATTTATATAATCATGAGGACTTATTTTGAGTTTGCACTGCCTGATGCCAGTTTGCATTTCTCTATATAACTCCAACATTGCGCAGATGCCTCATGACCTGGCAGTTATCTGGTACAACTGTGTTACAGATACTGATTCCAACTGATTAACAGAATGCTATT
This sequence comes from Cetraspora pellucida, assembly GCA_910591915.1. Classification (NCBI taxonomy): domain Eukaryota; kingdom Fungi; phylum Glomeromycota; class Glomeromycetes; order Diversisporales; family Gigasporaceae; genus Cetraspora; species Cetraspora pellucida. Next base: position 7,095 of record CAJVQA010010447.1, on the reverse strand, counting down.
GTTATAATACTGCTTACCTCTCATAATACCAATATAACATAAGTAGTTTTTCTAAATTTTCACTGTCAGTAGATTTTGAATTCCCAATCTATTACTTAGGAGGTTGATAACTTAACTACTTCACTAAGTTATCACATCTCTTGTATATAATTTTTAATTTATTTGTTTTGTACAAATAGTAATAGTTGTATAGTTAGTAGTTTAATAGTTAGTCCTAACTGCGAATATTGTCTTCAGTTATAGTATATATACATGTAACTGTTTTAAATTATTAATAAAGATATAAGAAAGATCTCATTTTAATATTAAAAAAAAAAACTAAATTTATATAAAGATGTGACAACTTAGTAAAATAATCAGGTTATCAACCTTTAAATAACAGATCTAGAGTTCAAATCTTATAAACAATAAATTTTAGAAATTATATTTGTATTATAATAACTAACTTTGTTGATTAGTTAGATTAGATATATTTGTAACCTTTAGTCACACCATTTTAAATAGAAGCTTGGAGCATCTATATAAAATATAATATTATATATATATAGAAAAATACTTAATTGGCATTGCATAAAACTTTAGTACAAACTTATGATAAGACCACTGAATGCAGACAATAAAGTAACCATAAAGTTGAAAGTTTATTTGGAAATTTTAAGTAAGAAAATAGCATAAACTTCAACAGTGTTATTGAACTAATGAAATCTATAAAATACCTTTAGTAAGAATAGACAGATAAATCAGAAAGTAAGATATATAGAGAAGCATATAACCAACCAGGCTATCAGAATTATTAAAGAAAAAAGATACTAAGATATATCATATCAGGTTATTTAGATTGGAAGTCTAAAAAATCCTGTTGCTTCTTAGTTGCAGTAAGTAAAAGATAATAAGAAAAATATTAAAAAATGAGTATTAGGATTTGAGTAAATTTTACAAGAATATAGTGATTTAATAATTAATCCTAACTACAAGTAATAGTTTAGACCAAAACAATACTAAGTATAAAATACAGAAGGCTCTGGTGGATTTAGTATAAAGTTAAATATAACTTAGTAATTATAACATATTTTCATTATTTTACTAAAATTGTTAGTAAGATGTAATGAATATAAAATTAAAGTATTTAAATAAAGAATCTACAGATGGGTTTTAGGTATAGCAACTAGTATAGAACCTTCAGGCAGACTACTTAAATTAGATAATAACTAAAGTTGTATAAGTGGCTAGTTGTATACTTTTTTCATAATTACTTCTGTATCTGTTATATTAACAGATGCTAACCAATATATACTATTAATAAAATTCTAGATTATATGTACTTATCTTAATATTAAAAAAAAAAACCAGATTTATATAGAATAAAAAAAATTTTTTATTTAATTAGAGGCAGATTTATATAAATACTTTTAAAAAAACAAATTTTATATAATATGATTAATAAATATAAGGTTTATTAGTTAGCAACTCAGGTTTTACTATTATATGATATTTATTTAAATAAAAAATAATATTTTGTATTTAAATTGTATATAATTTTTGATTGACTTTTTTATTATTTTTAAATAAAAAAAAGTATTAGAAATTAAAACAAAAAAATTAATAATATAAAAATTAAATACTAAAATTATTTTTATATCAGATTCAAATTGTTGCAAACATTTTAAAAATTGAACTAAATTGTTAAATTATTTTTAAATACTAGTTTTTTAAATAAAAATGCTATATAATATATATCTCTTAATCTGTAGAGCAGACAAATTTGCCTGCTAAAATTTAAAAAAATATAAATTTTTTAATAAAATATAAAAAAATATTAATTTTAGTAATATAGTTGCTGTATAAATAAATTAAAGTAATATTTATTTTATTAATTTATTAAAAAACACTTTAAATTATTTAAAAAGTTTTATCGAAAAATTTATTTTAAAAAATAATGATGATTTTAAAATAATCTTTAACTATAGAGAATTCATATCGATATGATTGACTAATTTATGTCGATGGCCTCACTGCTAATATTTTTTTTAAAAAAAAAAAACTAATTTATGTCGATTAACTAATCAAATTAAGCAAGAAAAATTCAATATACCGATACTACATATAGGAATAGCAGTGACAATTGCAATAGGAATTTTTTGATTTTAGATCTGACTAATAGTTATACAGGACTAGCAATGTGGTAATCAGTTATCGTTATACATATTAAGTAAAATGTATTATAGTTCGAGTTTATGTGAACTTTTTTCTTTAATTTGATTGATCAATTTTCACATGTAGATCTACAAAACTTGACTAATCAAACCAACTTGTGTATGTAAAATCAGACTTTTACACATAATAGTAATTGTTTTACTTTTATCACTTTTTTTTTTTTTTTTTTACACCTTTTTAACGTGCTTATACTTTTTATTCTTGTTTTGTTTTTGTTTATTTACTTTTATCCCTTCTCTCTTAAATATAAGGGTTAACATGAATTTCGCATGCACTCCCAGAAACCCAATTGGAAAAATGATTAAAAGGTTAGTATTTTTATATATTGTTTGGAATGAGTAAAATAGTTAGAAAGGAACTAGGAGCATGTTGCAGCCACAGTTTGCGAAGTTACTAGTCGAGTAGTCAGACTTGACATATAGTGGATGGCCTACTGTAAACGTTCTTTCTTTTCCAACTAACTGAAAGCTTCCTTATATGAAAAGCTAATAGGATATAGGGAAAAAATTGCACTCTGTCTTAAGGAAAAGAAGAAACAATGATAATAATTTGATGACGATTAATGATAACAACGGACAATTCAAGATAGAAGTGTGTAATTTGGACCTTAAGAGATTTTCTGAGTAGGGCTTGCTGATTCTGAAAGAGGGGTTGGCCACATTTCCTTTATGATAACAAACATCTTGCTCATTGCGATATCATCTCATACAGTATTATTATAGATATTTGGTGAAATTACATGGACTAATAGGATGCTAGTAGAACATATCAGGTTGGATATTGTTATTTTTATGGTATTGGAGTTGAAAAGATGAATATGTTACTAACAATTTATGAAACAAATAATTTTAGAGAATCTGATTTTCTAGGCTTTGTAGTAAAATCGAAATAAAATAAAGCTAAAATAGTGATTGTTTGTGAAATTGGTGTTGAATTAGTGAAATTTAGTGAAATTAATTAATTTTATCAATATCTTTAAACATAAACACATCAGTAATTAATAATAAATTTTAAAAAATTAAAGATCGATAAATTTTTTAATTAATAAAAATTATTATATTATGAAATATAGTAACCATATTAGTGCAATGCAAAACAACGTATATCGTTTTTTTTTAATTTGAGAATGACACATCAATTAACAATTGACATAAATTGAAAATTACGATAAAAAAGAATTGCATTAGTTTGAGCATGGCTTAAAGTTCTGCCACAGCATTTAAAGAAATAATAAAACATCTAATTGTTAAGTTTATTATTAAGTTATGTTGATTTGTAAAAATTTTAAACTAGCATTCCTGTAATATAATTTGTAACATTACTAAAGATGCTGACAAATCATCTCAATGCATTTTACACATGTCGTAACTAGCCATAACAATTATGTTAAAAAAAAAAAGTAATCACTAATTATTAATTATTGATTCCCAATTTCTTTAGATTTGCCAAAATTTGCGCATCTATTATTTTATAAATTTTATAAAACAAAAGTTGCATATTTGCAGAAATAGAAGTTACGAATTAAAATTGTCAATCAAATTTTTACAAATGATAAAATGTGCCAATTTTCTTTCATCTAAAAGTCAAAAAAAATTAGAAATCAGTAATTGGAAAGTATATAGTAAAAATATATGTCTAAGAAAATATATTTGACCTTTTATTATAACGATAGAACTAATTTTACTAGTATAATTTATAATTTTATTGGCTCATAGTCATATTGCTGGCGAATATGGCCAATCATAGTGCAAGAGTCAATTTCATGTGATCCTAATAGGTATAAATTTTTATACCTTATTTGTAAATTTATTTCTATTAGCTAATTATAATCTAAAAAATCGTGATTGGTACTATGCTTAAAAATTTAAAGTTTCTTAATACCTTCAGAGTCACTACGTACCAAGGAAGCATACAATAACTCCTATTAATTACATTTTATTTTCAGTTATCAAAACATTTACTAAAAATGAATTATGACCCTTAGTTTATATAATTAACGAACTAATGCTACTCATACACATTTATAAATCTGATATTCAACTTTCCATATCCCTGGTGCACAATTTTATGTACTGCTACTTAGCAATTTAACTCTAATTAATACACAAGAAACAAGTACTAAGTTTATTATTATTAAATTAACATGTCAAATTTTTTTAACAGTTAAGATTAAAACTTTGTTTTTAAATATTTTAAATCATATTTAATATATATGTATATCTAATATAGATAGTAGATATTTGTCTTCTATGTCAGTTTTCAGATCTGATTTTTTATTAGTGAAACGTTATTCTAAAGAAGTACTTTAAAGTGTTACCCGAGTAATTGAATAAAATTTTTTCGTTGGTCCTATCAGATAATTTTGAGAAAGTAAAGTTTCCATTGAGTGATATCAGATAAAATGATTGAAAAAATTAAATTGCAAAAACAGAATAATTGGCATAATTGACGCTCAAAAAAAAAATAAATAAATAAAAATTGAAAAAATAGGTCTCGGGTAATGTAAAATGAAAAATCAAGTTTGCATGGTCTAAAAACAAACAATATTATCCTATGAACTGTAGAACAGGCAAATTTGCCTGCTAGTTTTAACTAATAAAATTTAATTTAAATAGTGAAATGATAGTTAATTATAGAGCAGGCAAATTTACCTGCTAGTTTTAACAAATAAAATTTAATTTAAATAGCGAAACGATAGTCAACTGTAGAGCAGGCAAATTTGCCTGCTAGATGATCGAAATGATAATTAACTGTAGAGCAGAAAAATTTGCCTGCTAGTTTTAACCAATAATAATAAAAGATTTTTTTTAATTTGGATATAATTAACTGTATATTAATAACAATAATAATGATAATGATAATTAATTTTGACGAATCCTTTTTTTTTAATATTGATATAACTGAAATACAAGATGAGAGCTTTTATTCTTGTTCTTTTACTAGAAATCAAAATTTAATTGATAATATATTGGAAAATAGTTTAGAAGAAAGTAATAATAAAGATAATAAAGAAGTTATTAAAGAAAAAAAAAATTTTTTATACGCCCTTATTTAATTTTTTACCTTTTCAACATAATCATTTATTATATGAATCTCAATTAAATTTAACTAAAGATCTAGAGTTAAATGTTTCACTTAACAATATTTTAATTCATCAAATAGAAACTATTGTAAAAAATACAAATATTTATGCATATATACATAGTGCAAAAAAAGGAAATAATTTCAGAAAATTTTAAATTGCCATTAGATAGATTCATCAGTGAAAATCACTTTTCAGAATACAGAGAGAGAAGAGATGCTTGTTTATGATATTGTTTTATCAAAAAAAAAAAATAATAATGAGTCATCTTTAAAAAATCCTTCCATCTCAAATATGGTGTACTAAATGTGATATAATATTTTGCTGTAACAAACAACTTTCATGTTTTAAAAAATTTCTGAATAACAATAGAGTTTTACAAGTGCATTAAGACATCGTGGAATAATTGATTGCTTGATAAGCAGATATAAAGAATTACTGTCAATTTTAAATAGATAATTAGAGATTGAATCAAATAAAGCATATTCGAAAAACAATGAGTGGATTTAAATGGCATAATGTTTGACATCAAAAAAAAAAAAGTATAACATATATAAAGTATAAACAATACAACATATCTCTAACCCATTGTAAGAATTGGAAAAAATAACTCAAGAATGAACAAGTTAAAGATATTAATGATCGTATTAAAGAATTTCAACCCAAAACTTTTAATTGATTGAATAATATGGAAAAGGTTGGCAAAAGAAAACTCAGTCTTGTATTTTCAGCAATTTGACCAGATTGCATAGTTGCATTCAAGATTTTGTTAGGTAGTAGGTTAAAAGTAGGATATAAATTTATTTTGAAAATCATGTAAATAAAAAAAAAAGTAATTAAATTTAAAGCTGTTTAAATCATTTTGGAATTTTACCCATTAAAGTTGAAAGTCTAAACCAAAATATGGTTTAATAGTAATGTTTATTTAAAGTGCAAAAACAAAAATGATTGCTGTTTATACTTCATGAATTGCCAGTAATAAGCATGTTATACTATAATTAAGCTAGATTATTTTGATCTAACCTATAATCTATAAAAGTTAGTGTCGATAAAGTTAGTGATCTTACATATGATATATATTGCAGTGTAAAGGGTAGAAAAAAAAATACCTAAGACTAATCCACATTGCCTTATGAAAACATAAATTCATGGAAATTGTAATGTTAAATGAGAATTAATATTTTCAAAGGTAAGTAAATCATTCAAACTAAGGTTCTGAGCAATAATGATGATTACTTAGATAAACATGAACTTTAAAATAAAATTTAGACTCAAAAGCCAATCATAAAGGATAATAGTAATTTGTATATATCGAAAGTTTAAAATGCTCAGTCGTTTAACTATAATTTATATAAATCATACTTGTACATTTATGAAATGTTATACAAAATCAGTAATAATTTACCAAAACACTGACTAAATTCGAATTTTAAAATAAAAAAGTTGTAGAGAATAAGCCACGTGATAAAATTACTCTAATATTCATATTATATAAATCTGTATTTAAAAAATAGTAAGTTAGGGGTGTGGCAACTTAGTGAAGTGGATAAGTTGTCAACCTCCCAAGTGGTAGGTTGTGAGTTCAAAACTCACCGACAGCGAAAATTTGAATAATCACCTATGTAATACATGGATGGTATTACAGCGACAGCATTCTGTCGATCAGTTGGGATAGGATATCTGTAACTATAGTCGCATCAGCATGACTGGCAGGTCACAGGGCATCTGTGTAACCTTGGTTACACAGAGGAATGCAAACCAGTACCGGGCGGTGCAAACCTAAAATAAGTCCCTATGGC
>CAJVQA010010446.1:0-11382 GCA_910591915.1 Cetraspora pellucida | reverse complement strand
ATACCCTGACCGTATGTGTACAAGTGGAAACTTCGTTTCCACTAATACCCAACGGATCAGGATATTTTTATTACAAATTTACTGTGTTTATCTCACTCAAGAACAGAGCTAACAGCCGGATTAATAACCAAAATTTTTGTCTCATTCATGCACGAAATATTCAAAAGTATTAAATATTTCGGAATCACGAAATCCATTCTCCGATTTTCTTTTTACATGCCTTTTTCATACATAGTCTATATCTCGAATTTGTTCATACTCATCCCACAATACGTAGAATTTTTCGACAACCACCTAACCAAATTCATTGACAATTTTCTATCGAATTTAGTTAGGTGGTTGTCGAAAAAAAATTTTGGCATGGCTTCTATTTAATTAATATATATATATATTTTTGACAACTACATAATAAAATGTAATAAAATGTTTTTTTTTACATGTTTATAAAATTAAAAGGGTTGAAAAATATTTAGATAATCTTTTAATCTAGTTTAATCGACTTGCTTATTCTGCTGTAAATATTCTCTCAAAAAGTCTTTAAAAAATTTTAACCTATTAAACTGTTATGTCATATTTGTATGCCGTTTACTTTAAATCTAATGAGTACATTCGTTGTAATAAATAGTCTTTTAATATTTATTTTAAACATTGAAATTGTACAAAAATATCCGATCACATTGTATACTTTGTAAAATGTAAATAAAATTAAAAAAAAATAATGGTTCTTACGCCAAAAAAAAAAAACAATCGACAGAGTTAAGCCATCTTTGATTCATTCTAATCATTCATTCATTAATAAAAACCCACAAATTTGACCTATGTAATTTAGTTTGTATGACACAATGACAAGTACCGCCATTAAAACAATTTCGGATAAGAAAACAAAGGTAAAATGCTAAAATTTTTACAAACTAAAAATTGAAAGATTCTGATTTCAAAAATATTCACATTGAAAACGACTAGGATTCTCTATCCTTCACATCAGAGGATGATTTAAATGATGAAATACGAATAGAGATCAATGAAAAATCCATTAAACGTGCAGAACTTGTGCAAAGTAATGCACATGTATCCACATCTAAAAAGTATCCTGTATATGTGGAATTTTATGGCATTCATTATTCAATACCAATTATCCAGCAAACAAGACATGGTAAACAAATTGATGAGGAGGTTGGGAAAAACTCACGAAAAATGATTATTCAAAATATTCATGGATTTGCTAGACCCGGTATGTATTAAACTTTGAAGCATACCGTTCACCCAAGTATAAACAGTCACGTGACTCCTACATTACAGGGGAAATGTTAGCGATCATGGGCCCATCAGGATGCGGGAAAACTACGCTTTTGAACGTGCTCGGAGGTCGCGTATCTAAAAAAAATGCGGAAGGAACAATTAAAATGAATGGACATCATCCGACTAAAGACTCTAGGCGTTTTATAGCTTATTGTACTCAAGATGACATCTTTTTTCCATACTTGACAGTTAGGGAAACACTCTCTTATACTGTGCGTATTGATTTATTTTGATTATAGGTGCTGACTTATGACATCACTTAGTTACGTCCTGTATAAGTCAAATCTGTTAATAAAAAAAAAATAAAGTGCAATTAGGCCGTAACTAGTGACTCAAACAAGTCTGCCTCTATAGCATTGATCAATTTATTTTGTATAAACTTATTAAGATCGTTTTACTATTATAGTCCCGACTACGCCTTCCACGTGAAGTACCCACTAGTGCAAAGTTGGAGCAAGTGGAAAACGTAATTCAAGCATTAAATCTTTCAAAATGCTCGAATACAAAAATTGGTGATGCGAGAGTTCGTGGAGTCTCAGGCGGAGAGAGAAAACGGGTTAGTATCGCAAACGAACTGTTAACCGATCCTAGCGTTATTTTGTTAGATGAACCTACTTCTGGCTTAGGTATGTATGTGTTATAATACAGTAATATGTTATTTACACCAAATCACGTGATATTAAAATAATTATTATTCCAAAGATTCATCATTAGCATTAGATCTTGTACAAACCTTAAAAGAATTTGCAAAAAAGCAAAGAAAAACAATCATAATGGTTATTCATCAACCCGCATCACAAGTTTTTGAACTATTTGACAAGCTGTTACTAATGGCAGATGGACAAGTAGCTTATTTTGGTGATAGCAAGAATGTAGTCGATTATCTTGCCAATGAAGGATTTATTTGCCACCCTAATTTCAATCCGGCCGACTATATACGTATATATTCTTCTTTTATTATATTCTCCTAATGTTATATTAGGTATACCATGATCATGTGATTATCACGGTTGAAATATCTATCGCATTATAAAAGTAAATGTGTATACTGTAATAGTATAAACTAACAATAACGGCGACTTTTTAAATTTAGTGGAACTCCTAAGCGACTCAACAATAAAACAAAAATTAATAACCGCACATACTCAAAGATTACAATCAGACCCATCTGGTAAATTAGTAGTCGAAGAATATGTACAAAGACCCAAAACTCCTGATGACTCAATTGTAATAGAATCTTTAAAGTGTAAATGGGAGGCGACATTTCTTCAACAATTAATGATCCTTACAGAAAGAAGTTTTAAACAACGTAGTAAAGATGTATTATCTAGACTGAATTTAATACAAATATTTGGTATAACGGTAATTTCTAGCCTTATTTGGTTTAGAATACCTTATACCGAAGATAGTTTATCAGATCGATATGGTTTGGTAAGTAATTTTCCAAGTTGGAGGGAATCTCTTCACGCTCTACGGAATAAATTTGTTGTTTACTGTTTCCTATGATTGAAGGCAATATGAGCAATGTATGGCATAGTAATTTCTAGTTGGACATATATATACCGATACGTAGAATTTGGTTTATGCTCAAATCTACGTATTCAAAATAGCCCACTTCAATCACATGATCATGAAACAGTGAATAACGAGTATATAGGGTTAATGAAGTCCAAGTTTGGGATCGATTAGAAACTAAGTGAACTAGGGCCTGATTGTTGGTTAAGTCCTTAAATAAATAGTTTAAGGACTTGGTCTTTTGGAAGCATTTCCTTCCTATCTATAATTAATGATATATTATGTTACCGTTTTATAATGACAAAAAATTCTATAGATCTTTTTCACGTAAGTCATTTTCGTTATTATTTAAAATTATTATTTTTATAAGCAACAAAAAAAAATATAATTTTTTTTTATTTTTAACAAAATAATAGAACAGTATTTTGGATATTTTTTTCGTCAATAGTCACGATAACCGCATTTCCATTAGACTTTGAAGTTCTTAGTAAAGAACGTCAATCACGTTCTTATCGACTTCTCACATATTTCCTCTCGAAGCAAATTGCTGAATTACCACTTATCATCGTTTTTCCAGTGACATATCTTTCAATTGTTTATTGGACTACCGGGATGGCACCTAGTGCTAGTAGTTTCTTTGCATACACGGTAAGCTTATCAATACTACGTACGTACATAGACAAATATGAAAAAGAATTACTTACTTTATATAGTAATAAATCAAAATAAATAGGCGACCGCAATATTGACGACTTTATCATCACAAAGTTTTGGTTACCTTGCTGGAGCTACTTTTATGAATGTTCAAAATGCAACAAGTACATATCACATACTTATTAAATTTTAATAATTTAATAATTTAATAATGAAATACTAATGAATTCTTTTTAAATAAATCAGTGGCATGTACACTTTTTATGTTAGCATCCATGTTATTAGGTGGATTTTATATACGTCATTTACCATTTGGGTTGACATGGTTGAAATATCTTGTATGTATTTTATACGTATATTGCGTTTGGTTTATATGTATCTTATATTTAATAACTCATTATTTTCTTTAACTAAACTTATTTTTTTAAAATAATAGTCATTTGTTTCATATTCTTATTCTCTCATGATGTATATACAATTCAGTTCACCATATTCAAACTTCCAATGTTCGAATTTGGATCAGCTTAGTGTTTATTCACAATGTAATTCTTCAGATGGTTATATCAATGGATTTGCTGTATTAGAAAAGTTAGAAATGAATATATTGCCTTGGTATGTTAATTTATTAGTAATAATTGGAATTTTATTTATAATCAGAATCTTATCATACTTTAGTTTGAAAAGTAACAGTAGAATTAGAAAATAATTAAATTATATATAATCCTATATATATATTTATTTATTAATAGAAATAGATTACTACTGTTTTGAAAAAATACTTTTTTAATACTGTGTATATTGGCTTAAAAATTATTATGTAATGGCCAAAAGTTTTTTTTTAAATATTTTGAAATAATTTAAATATGATATAACATTTTGCTACTGATTATTTTAAGCTAATATACACAATAATAATTTCTTTGTTTCATACTAATGATTGCAATAAAGATCCAGAAATAATTGTTCACATCATATATTTTATATACAGTAAATCGAAAAATGACCGATCCAATTTCAATGATTCTGTGCTTACATGAATGCTGTAAACTTATGAATGCTATAGACTTATAAGTGCTGTAGAGTTGTGAATGCTGTAGACTGTAGGATTTGTTTAAATTTAAAGATGGTATAAAACGGATCAGTCGTTCCTGAAATATAGCCATTAAACGATGCCAAATATTAAAATTAAAATTAAAGACGGAAATCAAGGAAAATAAGTAATTGTTTTTGCCAATACAATATCGATATTTCATGAACATTTTCGTTTTAAATGAATTCTATGAATGTTAGCATTCATTTAAGTTCAAAAGTATCGGAGTATCACGAACGTATATGGCTGATCCATTTTTGATGATTTGAACTTAAAATGAAACTTGCTATTTATAGCATTCGTTTAAACCAAATCGAAGAATAATTTGGCCATTCTGAAAATACGGAAAAATTTTGTTGTATATTTTTCGGATCTTTATTTGTGACTACGTACTGTAGTTTTAACCATTTCGAAAACAGTAATAAAAGACAATAATAGAATACGTAAAAAATTAATAATAAAAGATCTTCAATAAAACAATAGAACAATAGAATAGAATAGCAAAAAAAAAGAGAAAACTCGCATCTCCAAGAGGATTAAAAGCACGTACCATTTAATTATCTGTTCTTACTTTTTACGTAAAAAGAAAATACGAATTCCCAAGCTGCAAATCATTGATTGGATGAAGTTTTCTGTGTACGAAAACTACCTATTCCTATTTATCGCGTGTGAAAAATGGCTTATTAAGATTTTATTTTTAAAAATAGAATAAAAGAACATACGTAGATAGAAATAGTTTTAAGTACGCGCGTACATACAAACTTGTGGTATCGTAAATCCAATTTATCTAAACCGCAGAATCTAAAGCAAATACAATGTTAATAGCATTCTAGAAACTCTAGAATCGAAGTTTTCATAATAATGGTTTTTAGAAACTTTGAATCATAGCTCTTAAAGTTATGGTTTCAAAATATCGATATGCTAGTAATTGTAACTATATCATATAGAAATATGCTAAGATTAGATGTAGCTAGGTAGATTCGTAGATTCTGAATTATGTAAACGGATTGATTCTCTTCACAACAAAATATTTTTAACTAATTCTAACTCTAATTCCTTTAATTCAAGTAGCTTTATTATATTTCTTTTCAACTTATAATTCTTTTCTTTAATCCATTGCTTACTTGTTTTAAGTTTTCTTCCTCTGTTAAGATCTGATATTGCTGTTACACTATCTGTATAAATCTTAACCTTTCTTTTTTTTGATGTTATTAGAAGCATTAGTTAAATAATTAGTAACTTTGATTTTGTTGATGAGAATCAATTTCAGCATCTATAAATATTTGAACTTAACCTGTTTTCATATAATCAATATCTGTGACATTTCTTATTACTGACTTCTTAAGTGAACTTTTGTATAAAAGATAAATTCTTTATCTAATTTCAATTAATTTTTTTGGTTCTTAAAAATAATAAGTTTTTTTAACTCTTTATTCAATTATTGTTTTTTGATTAACTCTATTTCTAGATTGTAACATGTTACATCTTTAAGTTTTAAATTCATTTACTTTATTTTTGATTTTTTTTTTTGAAATTACTTATTATCTTTTATTCTATCTTAAGCAATGATTCTTCTTTTTTTTTGATAAATTTTAATAAAGAAACTTGAATTTCTTTTCTATTATTTTATTTTTTACAATTTTTTAATTCTCTTATATAGTTAAGATTATATTTTTCATATTTTTTAAGAACTTTACTTGTTTTGTTTTCTTTAGACTTTATTTTTTAATGCTTTGTAAATAGTTTCTTTGATATATTTATAATTATTTTTTTTATTGTCAAGTTATTAGTTTTTTTTCTTTGATAACTTTAATATTATCTACTTTTTTTTTATTGTTTCTTGAATAACTATTAAGATGTGTTTGAAGTGTCTTTTTATTTCTATTTAATAACATATAATCTGACTTCAATTATTTATTATTCTTGTTTTATATGATAGTTTTTTCAATTTTTTTAAACTAGTTAACTGGTTTATTTTTACTCAATTCTTTTTTTAATAATTTAAGTTGTTGCTATAAAATTATTTTGTTGTTTACTTCATTAATAAGTTAGTTTATCAAGATTATATTAAGTTTTTTTAATATTAAGACTATTTAAAATGTAAGTTTGTTTTTTAATATTTTTGTAATCTTTATTTCTTTACTCTTTTCTGTTATATTTATATTATTAAAATAGAATCTTATTTATAAATTTTTTGTTTTTAATATTGTTTAATATACTAAATTGTTTTTTTATAAACTATATATTTTTGATACAATTTTATATTAATTTTTTTCTATTATACTAATAAGTAAAAGACCTTGGTTTATTCTAATTCTTGTAAATATCTTTTTTGATTCTGTTAAATTGAATTTTGCATATAAATCTATAATCTGTTTTGTTATAAGTTAATTCTATAGTATATTACAATTGTCTATATTTTTATATATAATTGTACTATTGTTTACTGTTTTTCTAATTTCTAGTTTTGTTTAGTTAAACCTATTATAAGATTTTGAATAACATCTATTGTTCTTTTGAACAACTTTATAATTTGAAATATATAAATTAATTTTAATACTATATATATATTATTTATATATAATATTTATAAATTTATTATTTTTTTTATATTTAAAAGTCTTGTTGAATATGTTAATTCTTTAGCTTTTGTCTTAATTTAATTTTTATTAAGTTTATTATTAAGTCAAATTTCTAAAAATCTTGTTATTTTAGTCTTTTTTTTTATATATTTATTTATTACTAAGTTTAATCTTTCTGTTTTCTTTAGATTCTTTTAAATTTATAATAATTAGTTTTAATTTTTTTTATTTATTTAAATATTATTTAATTTAAAGAAATTTTTTGCAATTAGTAATATTTGTTTTATTTATTCTTTGCTATTTGTTATTCATATTATATTATTTGCAAAAGCTATTACTACTTATTTTTATTTTATTTTTGTTAAATAGTTTAAACTATAGTATATAAAATTAAAACTTTTATTATATAATCAAGTTTTAGGTTTTTTGAACTCTTTTTAATAAAGAATTATAAAATATTCTTCATATTAAAAATAAAAACATCTCTTTTTATTTTATTCTATTATTTATTATAAATATTTCAGTATATTTTTAGTATATAATTATTTTGAACTATTTGTCTTAAAAAAGATTTGAAATTATTTTAATTATTATCTCTAAAAGTTTAATTCTTTCTATAACTGTTTTTAAAACATTAAATACTAAGTTAAAAAAACTAATCAAAGCTTTTTATTGTTTTTTTTTATATTTTTTATTAAAATATTTATAATATAAATAGACTTTTCTGTTAAATTTTTTAAAAGTTTTATGAAATTTAAACCTCTAAGAATATTGTTTTAATAAAATATTTTGGTTAATTTTTTGATTAAAATTTTTGTTATATATTTTAAAAATAATTTTAGTAGTATTATTAGTTTGATATTATTAAGATTATAATATTATTTATTTTCTTTTTTTATTTATTTATTTTTTTTTAAATATTAAGATGAGGACTTGTAATCCAGAATTTTATTAATAGTATATTTAGCAAATAGTTGCATTACAATCACAAAAGGCAACTATAAAAAGAATATACAACTAGTTATTTATATAACTTTCTAATTTAAGTAGTTTATCTGAAAGTTTTATACTAGTTGTTATATTTAAAACATACTTATAAGTTTCTTATTTAAATATTTTAGTTTCTGTATCTATCTACTTATTTATACTTATTAATAACTCTAGTTGATATCAATGAAAATATGTTATAATCACTAAGTCTTTAAAGTAGTTCATTTATATGAAAAATCTTTGACCTTATACTAAACCTTCTAGAATTTTCTGTATCCTATTTTTATAGCTAATCTATAAATGTTATAGTTAAAACTGACACTTGCAGTTAAAACATATTATTAAATTGTAATGTCTTTATAGAGTTTATTTCAATCTTAATACTTATTTTATAATATATTTTGATTACTTTAGTATTCAATTCAAGTTTTATTAAATTTTTAGATCAAATAGTTTAGAAAGATAAATATAACTATATCTTTGGTTTATATATTCTTTTAGTATAAATTTTTTTTTTTAGAACAGATTCTGATGGCCTAATTAGTTACAATAGTCTTATTTTAAAAACTGATTTGTTTTTATCTAGCTTTACAAGTTTTAGTTCTATTTTATAGGTTTAGTTTTTACAATAATACTATTAAAAGTTTAGACTACTTCTCTACTCAGATCTTTTAAATAGGCTTTTGTTTTTTTGGTTTTTATAATTTATATGATTATAAATATTTATCACAGATTTATATTGTTCAATACTAGTTTGAATTTCTTTGTACAAGATATAACTATTATATAAATTCTATATAACCTTTAGTTATACTAATATAATATGAGTAACAGATATCTGATTTCAACTAATAGCAGAAGATAGTTAATTATAATATAGAAAGAATTTAAAATTTTTATCAATATTAAAATTTAAACTTTAGACTTGCTATTTGAAGATTTTATTTACTTTTTTTGATATTAAATAGATTTGTAATATTTATTACTTTTTTGATATCACATCTGTTTTGATACAGATTTTAGCAAATATTCTAAATATTTTATAAGTTTGCTTAAATTAACATATATATAATACTTAAAATTTTTAGTACTGTTTTTTTCTTTAGTTTTTGAAGCATTTTATTCTATTTTTCTTTAAAAATATCTTAATTAAGGTTTTTGTATTATTTTTTTAATAAATTTTTTAGATTTGTATATATCTTTCTATGAATATTTTGATCAAAATAATATGATCTAAATTGGTTTTAATAATGTTTTTTTATTTTTTTAAATACTTTAGCTAGTTTGTTAATTAGATTTTTTTATCTTTTTTGTTAATAAGTCTATTTAATTAAATCTTTTTGTTAGTTTATTTAAAAGATTTATTAGCATTTTGTCTTGTTTTTTATCAATCATTTAATATTTTCTTTCTATATTGTTTTCTATTTCTTTTTTGTTTTTCTAGCTTACTAATTCTTTTTGATCAAAAAATTTTCTCTTAATTTTTTAAATTCTTAATAAGCTCTTGTATTTAAAATTATGTTAAGTTTATATATATTTTATATTATTCATTAATATATTTAATTTTTTCATTTAAATCATTTAAATTATTTTCTAAAAAACCTAATTTGATATTTATTTTTCTTATACTAATTCATCTTTCCAATTGATAAGATTTTGTTTAATTAAAATTTTTTTATTTTTTTATTTTCTTAATTAAGATATTTGAAATTTTTTTTTTAGAATATATGTTTTAACATTGTAATAATACTGTTATTAATTATATTCTGTTATTTATTTTAATCAATCCTTTTTTCTAATATCTTTATTTGCTTATAAAAATTATTAAAGATCTTAAATACTGATTTTTTTTTCTAAAAATGTATTAAGTTTCTATTTGTATTTTTTTTAATCTCTTTAAATATTTTATCATAAAAAAAACTATTTTTTATAATTTTTTTTCTTATTTTTGCTACACTATATAGTATAATTAAATAATTTAATTTTATTTTTGTTATAATTATCTTGTGGTCACTATTTGTACAAGTATCTATTTTTTAAAGTTCTGTTTTATAAAGACTATTTGCTAGTTTTTCAATAACTTATATATAATCTATTCTTGATTTAGACTTCTATTTAAATTATAAGAATTTTTTTATATTTAGATTAATTACTTTAAATGCATTACTAAACTTTTGTCTTTCTAATCAGCTAAGTAATGAATCTGGTTTGGCTTGTTTTTTTAAAAGGTTTAGTAGTCTATTTAAGTTTATATTTATTATTATATTAAAGTTTTCTATAACTACTATTTGTATTCTTAGTAGTCTTTTAATATATTTGTTAATTATTAACTTCTGAATTGTTTTTTTTCTTTTTTATTATTTAGTAGTAAATAGATTATTATAATTATAATTTTTAATTGCTTGAAAAAGAAGCTAAAGAAATTATATTTTATTTGTTCTTTTATCTGACTTAAATATTTTTTTTATTACAACTCTTTCTAATAATCTTCTGTACCAATTTTTTCATACATACTAACTTATAAAAATTATATAGTTAATATGTTTATATATAACAAAACTTTGCTATATAGCATTTGGATTTAAGAGTTTTAGATTGCATATGAGTTATATGAAAAAAAGTTGAAAAAGACAGCTCCTTATAGGTTTGGCTTTTTGGTAGAAGTCTATAAAGTTATTGAAAAATAACTTTGATTACAATCAAGAAAGTTTTTGTTAAGTTATATTTGAATAGCAGTAAAGATAAAAGCCTAGTTGGATATGCTATTCTATATAATATAAACTCCTATATTTATTACAGTTGGTGCTCGAAAAATTTCTTTTCTACTTTTTTCCAAGAAATTTTTATCAAAATGTAGGCAATCTAGTTTACCCTCATCAAAATCAGCATTATTGATCCTTTCATATCAGGATTGTTTATCAGTTCTATTCTGAAAAAGCCTGTATTGCAGATAAAGCACAAATATATATGTCTTGGAAAAAATACAACAATGAGATGAGATTGGAGATTTTTGGCAAAAGATGAGATAATTAGTCAAAAATATAACAAGTATTAAAATGTAAGATCTGGTAAAAAGTATGATAAGTCATACATTAAGATAAATCCAGTGATAAGGAGTCAGGACATCTAACATATAAAAACTTCTCTGTTAGTTCAGTTTTGATTAAATTGTTTCTCTTAAAATATAAGCTTTAGTATTAAATATGTTAATTAGATAGAGTTAAAATAGAGATTACTGTATTTAGTAACATA
>CAJVQA010010445.1:0-11383 GCA_910591915.1 Cetraspora pellucida | reverse complement strand
TGTTATGCTGCCATTATTTGGCAGATATAGGGTAGAATAATGGCAGTTTTTTTTTCTGTTATTTACCTATTATTTACTCTTTATTCATTTGTTCAACCTGTGACACTATTATTAATTATTTCAAATTAATTTTAAGCATAGAAAGGTTGAAGAAAACTTAAGGTGATAGTTTTGATATTTAGTAAATACAGTTAGTAAGTGTATAGTTATTGTTATTTTTTTAAAAATTTTTGTTTTAAAAAAAAAATCTATATATTGTTTTTTTATTAAGCAAAATTTTGGTCAATTTATAAAAGCCAAAAAACTTTATTGTTTTTTTAAATTTATATTATTTTAATCAAATTTTCTTTTTAAATTAACAAGTTTTATAATTTTTTATATTTTAACTTTTTTTAAAAAATATTTTTTAAATTCTTTGTTCCTATTTATAAGATAAGAAATGTAAGAAAATAAAAATACCTGCATCTTACATAGGCATTTTTTTCAGTATTACATCTCTTACTGCTAATAACATACTATAATGTTAATATAAAAAACAAATATTAACAAAGTGTTTTGTATTTTCAATTTGTAATTGTAGAGCTTATTATAATTATATAATAATATAATATATTAATAAAAATATATTTAAGAGAATAAGATTTTCTAAACAAAATAGTTTTGTTTTTACTGCTAAAACAACTTTGTCTGATTTTTTTGTTCTACTTTATCAATTCTCATATTGGTATTAGTAATATAGCAATTTATTAGATAAGTTAGTACATAGCAAAATATAACATTATTTTAAAAATATTAGCAAAATTTAGTTTGTTAAACAGCAATTACATTTGTACATATATATT
Source organism: Cetraspora pellucida (assembly GCA_910591915.1). Taxonomy (NCBI): domain Eukaryota; kingdom Fungi; phylum Glomeromycota; class Glomeromycetes; order Diversisporales; family Gigasporaceae; genus Cetraspora; species Cetraspora pellucida. The sequence continues at coordinate 10,541 of CAJVQA010010445.1, read as the reverse complement.
ATATTTAGTAGTTATTAGACTGTTGAATGTTAATTAAATTTTAAGTTGTAATAAGTAGTTTATCAGAATAATAATTACAAAAGAATTATTACATATGTATATATATTATACTCAGATAAATGTTATTTTTAATAAATAAAACATAGTAAATTAATAGTTATTGAATTAGTAAGATTTGACCTGTCAGACAACAGTCAAATTTTAAGTTTTTAGTAAGTAACCTGTTAGAATAACAGTTATAAAAAATTTATATATTTGTATATATTATATTTAAGTAAATATCATTTTTGATAAATAGATTAATAATTATTATTTTAATAAATAATATTGGTATTTAGTTTGTTAAATAATAGTCAAATCTTAAGTTTTTAGAAAGTAGTTTATTATAATAACTAACTAAGTTTTTATATATTTGTATATATTATATTTAAATAGGTATTGTTTTTAATAAATAGAATATATATAACAAATTAATAATTTTTGTCTTAATAAACAAGTTATAGTATAACTATCAATATGCATAGTAATTAGTTTTTGTATTAGTTTTAACAGTTTATTGATTTTTTTTAGTATTAAGATGACCTTTTTGGTCTTTTGATTTTTATTAATAGCTTTTTTAATAATGTAATTTTTTAAATTACTACAGAAAAAGTATACAATTGGTTATATATATAACTTTCTATATTACTTATTTAAAAAGTTTATCTAAAGGTTTCTTACCAATTGCTATATCTAATACTTTTGCTTAAGTGTTCTATTTTAAATACTCTAAATTTGCAATCTGTGTTAATATTACTAAGTTAAATTAAGTTAAAGATTATTAAATTTGGAAATTACTGATTAAGAATTAATAAAAATGTTAACTACTGAATTGCAAAAAGCTGTTAAAATTGCTGTAATAATTAAAAAAAGCTTAGCTTTATATGATAAAAATCAGAATTGTATTTTAGCAAAAAAGAAGTTAATAGTTTAATTATTGTTATTAACTTGGATTTAATCAATGCTTATTGTGTATTGGTCAGTACTAATATTGATTACTGAGCTATCAGCATAAGAACATAATTGTTGATAAGAATAATTATAATAAAAAATAAATATAAGTTTGTTAGTAGCTTTACTTAAAATAAAAATTTCAAAAGCAATTGAATTAGTAATAAGAATAGTAAATAAAGAAGAAGTACAAGTTAAGCTATAAAGAAAATAAGGTTTAAGTAATTTGTATTAAGTTTAAGTTGATGTTTAGAATTAGTTCTGCTAAGAAATTGTATTAAAATAATTGCAAAAACTTTAATAGTACAAGTTTAGTTAATTTTATAAAAATTAAGATAACATTCTGTATATTATTTGTATTTAACAAAAAGTAGAAAATAGAATTTTGAGTAATTTAAATCTATATTGGAAGTTTAGTAAGTAATAAAGTAATAGTTAAATAAAGAGAAGTATTTTTATATTTTTTCAATAATAATTTCATTGTTGTGATATAAAAGTAACCAAACATTAGATTTTATAAGTTTTTAGATGTATTAATAATATAGTAGATATAAGGATTATAATTAAATAATTGGTAGTATAATAATATATTTTGGTAGTAAGAGTATGCTAGGATTGTATTTTCTAAGTAGGAAAACTAAAAGGGTTTTATCAGTATAGCAGTCTGAATAAAAGATGTTTTTAGTCTAATAAGATATTGTTATTGACTATGCAGAATTATTCAAAATATATAAGATTTGATTATCTAAGCTGTTTTTTAAAAGTTGAATATTTAAAATGCTAAAATAAAATTAATTCTAGTAACTAGCTTTTATTGCTAATTGTATAAAGCTATATTAGATTAAAATTAGCTAAAATTGTTAAGCCAAAATGAATAAAAAGTTGAATAATTTTAAAGTTTAATAAGTGTCTGTTAAGTTTATTAATAATTAGTTTAAGATAATGTAAAATGTTAATAGAGAACTATAAGTTGTTTTGTAATTGTTAAAGTTTGATTCAGATTGTAATACTAAGAAGATCAGAATTGTTGTTTTGTTAAAATTAATTAAAGATATGATACTGAAGTTGAATATCTCAAATATTATAAATATTATATAAATATGCATTAAGCATTTTACTATTTAATATAGATCTAAAGAAATAAGACTTGTGTTTTGCTACAGTAAGGTATTTAGATAAGATTTGGTTATATGTAATATAAGAAAGAATAATTTTATATAATCTATATTTCAAAGTTAGAATTATTACTATATTAATAATATAAACAATTTGTTTGTTAATAATTTTCTTTGTACTAGCAATATTAATAAGATTAAAAGCCTTTTTTTTATTAGTTTAATAGCTTAAAATTGTTTATGTTAAGTATAAATCAACATTCAAGAAACTTAAAAAGTTAATTTTTAAAAATAAAATAGATTAAAAATTCAGAAAATTGCATTGAAGTAATAAAAGAGTTTGTAACTAAAATAGACTTAGTTAAATTAATTTGAATATTAACTATTTAGTAAAAAGATATAGCAGTTTTAGTTATTAAGTTAAGTTCTTCTTTAGACTATACAATCTAGAGAATATCATCTATATAAGCTAAAACTAATACAGATGTTTTTAGAGTTTGGATTTGAGATAAATATAGATTAGTTTTTCAAAATGCAGATAAAGAATATTTTAAAAATTGTGAACTGATTATATAAATTAGAGAATTATAGTAGATTTTTTAAATAAAAAGGTTATAGTTTTTTCTTAATCTATATTATTTTTAACTAAATAAAAATTGGGTAAAACTAAGATTGAATATAATCTAATTTTAATAGTTAGTAAGAAGATTGATAAGTATATTGATAAGAGGTTGAAGCATTAATATTTGTTTAAAAAACTTTATAAAAAGTTTTAAATTAATAGAATTATATGCTTTGTTCATATTCTAAGACAGAAGCTATAATTATTTATTGATACAATTTGCATTTTTAATAAAATTGCTAAGTATATATATAGAAATAAAGGTACTGTTGCCTAGTAGAACAATATAGTTATATAAAAATAAAATAGAATATTATATAAATATAAAATTAAGATAATTAGTAAGAAGTTAAATATATAGTTTATTAATATGTTTAATTAGACTAATAGGTTTTGTATTAGATAAATTTTTATTAAAGATAAGTTTTTTAATTATTAAAAAGATGTAGTCTTTTTTTTATTACTTAGATATATAAAAAGTTAAAATATATCAGTTAAAAAAAAAGATATTGATTAAAAAAAAGATAGAACCAGTCTGTTTAAATATTTTATAGCTAATACCAGATAGGCAACATGTTTTGTTATCAGAAAGTTGACTAAGAGTTATAGAAATCTTATTAAATAAAAATTTAATCAAGGCTGAATTATAGTAATTTAATTTGATTGTAATTTTTAGTTTATATTTTTCAAACCAGTTAGTATTAAATTTGTAAGTATTAATAGGTTTGTAAACAGTTCAGTTATCAAAATATTCTTGAATATGATTTTTAATTAATTTGAGATTTGTGATAATATCATTTGGTATTTTAATATTATTGAACTTTACAAAGTTCTTATGATAATTGAATAAACTACTAATTATTAATTTTGAATTAGCTTGCAGTTAGAGCATCTAAAATTGATATGTTTATTTATTTGTTTTTAAATTTGTTTAATGTTTTTTATATTTTAAATATAATAAAAACTTAGCTATTCAGTATTAATATTAGTACTTTAGCTTGGTATAGACTCATAAGAGTTAGTTATAAAAAGTATATTAAAATAATGCATTAAGTTAAGGTAATATATAGTAAAATTGAGATATACAGATATAGATGATAAGTTGGTTAAAAAGGCTTTAATTTGTTTAATAATATTATTAAGTTTTTTAAGATTTAGATAAAATAGAGTAGCTTTAGCTAAAAATAAGTAAAAAACATTTTTTTATTTTAAAACTTGTTAAATACTATTTGAAATTTTAAAATTAAACAAAAAATTAATTATAAAGCTGCAATATTAATTAATAATTTTATTAAATATAAAGTTAAAAATATTAGATAAACTATAAATTAGTATATAAATCTAACTACTAACTCTTTAAACTTATTATTTTAGATAACATCAAAACAATATAAACATTATATACAATATAGTAATATAGTTTAATATAATAATACTTATTTTACTAATAGGTTTAAAATAGTATTTAAACTTTTTTTATTGTTAATAATAATAATTAATTTTAGTTAATTAGCTAAATATTAATAAGTAATAAAACATTAAAGAAATTTAAATAAATATTTAGCTTTTTTAATAAAGAAACAAACATTTTAATTTCAAATATTATAACAGATAATAATTTTGTTATTAATGCTACTATTATAAATTTAATACCTAATATCTACTATATATATTGTATATATTATATTAAACAAATTTATTAAATAATTTAAAGTCTAAATTGGTTTAAAATATAATGTCTTTATTAAAGTTTAGTGTAAAATAAAAAATACTTATTTTAAATTAAATTTAATTGTTTTTATAACTCTTTACTTAAATAGTATATTGTCTTAGAATTATATCTTAATAAAGCATTTAGTTTTTAAAAATATAAATAAGTATTAGCTTATATTTTATATATTTTTACAGAAGAAATTTAAACTATACAAAAAGTAAAAAAATAAAATATAATAATTAAAAATGCTATTAATAGTTATACATTTTTTTTAAATCTATTTTAAAAAATTTAAATTATAATTTTTTTTTGTTAAAGGCTATACTTTATAACAGAACTTTAATAACTTTATTAAAGTTAATTATTATAACTATTTTATACAAAGATAAGAGTACAACTAGTTATATGCATAATTTTTGATTACCTATTTAAGTAGTTTGTTCAAAAGTTTTATTTTATTTTTTTTTTAAATATTAAAGTAAGTACTTGCGACCTAGGATTTTATTGATAGTATATTCAGCTAATGATTGCATTACAACCACAGAGGGCAACCATGAAAAGAGTATACAACTAGCCACTTATATAACTTTAGTCATTGTCTAATTTAAGTAGTCCACCTGAAGGTTCTACACTAGCTGCCATACCTGGAACCTGCTTGTAGGTTTCCTATTTAACCACTCTGTTCCCATATTCACCTATCTACCTACACCTACCAAGATGCCCTGGTCGATATCGGTTCAAATATGTCATGGTTACTAAGTCTTTAAAGCAGTTCACTCACATGGAGAATCTTTGACCTTGTACTAAACCTTTCAGAATCTTCTGTATCCTATTCTTACAGCTGACCTGGTATCGCTATAGCCAAGACCAATACTAGTGGTCAGAGTGTATTATTTAACTGCTATGCCCTTGTAGAGTTCATCCCAACTCTGATACTAACTTCACAACATATCCCTACTACTTTGGTATTCAATTTAAGTTCCACCAAGCTCCCAAACCAGATAGCCTAAAAAGGCAGGTTGTAACCATACACCTTTGGTTTACATGTTTGCCAGCATATAACCTTTTCCTCCAGAACTTGGAAATTCTGGTGGCCTGGTTGGTTCCATTTAGCCCCTCCTCAAAGGCTGGCTCTTTGCCCAGTTTCACAAGTTTTAGCTCTATTTTATAGGTCTAGTTTTTACAGTAGCACTGTCAAAAGTTTGGGTTACCTCTCTACTCGGGTCTTTTAAGTGGGCTTCTGTCCTCCTATCTGGTTCCCATGATTTACATAATCTAAGGACTTATTTTGGGTTTACACAGCCCAGTACTGGTTTGTGTTCCTTTATACAATGTTGCATGAATGCCTAGACCTTTCAGTTAGGCTGGTATGACACAGGTTACAGGTATCCTATCCTAACCAATCATGGAAGACAGTTAGCTGTAATACAAAAAGAATTGCAAATTTTTACCATCACTGAGATTTGAACTCTAGACCTGCCACTTGGGGAGTTAACAACCTATTCACTTCACTAGATTGTTATACTCCTTCTGATAAAGTTTTGTTCCTATTGCAGAATATAATAAGAGTTATAAATATTAGTATAATTAAAAATAAAAAGTTGAAGAAGTATATGTTGTTTTGCTAAGGAGTCTGCAAGGTTGTTGAAAGGATTATCAGTATGGGCTTGAACTTTATAAAAGATAATTTGAAGGTTAAAGAATTTTATAATATTAAGTAAAGTATGTCATAAGAGTCATGTATTAAATTTAAATAACTTGTTAGGGTTTTGTAATTGGTTCGAATAAAACTAATATCTTATAAAATCTGAAAAATGAAAATTATTATAGCATACTTACTTAATTGAAAGTGCCTATAATAATTTATTTAAAACATATATACCTGGCCTTATAAAAGCTATATAACAATATATAAGTCTTTATACAAAACTCTATTACCTTTTTCAAATAAAGAAAGATTAATCTAAACTAACCTATTCATATTAAGAATAAATATTGACTTTATCTACTCTACTTGAATTAAATATAAAGTAATGTTAAGAAAGGTAGAACTAAAGACAATATAATAAGTTTTGGCCTTAGAATAATAAAACTGAAATATTTCTTATTAGTTCTATAAAAACTAAAAAATTTTAAAGTAATGAAAGGCCATATAAAAAAGTTAAAGATTAAAACAAATAAGGTTAAAAAATAATAAAAACAATAAGAAAAGTTATAGTCTTATGCATACTCTTTTTATAGTTAATTTATTATAAAAAAAGTAAAAATTTTTTTTTCCAAAAAGTAGTTAAGTTCAGTAGAGTTTAGAACTGCCCAGAATAATATAATAATATAGTCTATAATTGTATTACTTCTACAAAATAATAATAAAATTAATAAAGTTCTTTTAACTTATAAAATAAATTAATACTTTTTTAAAATTATATACTTATCTGATAATGCTCTTTGAAAGATCACCTTGACCTTATACTAAATTGTAAAAACTGTCTCTAATATCTTTGAAAAATGTTATATAATATAATTATTTTCAAGTAACAATTAGTTGCATTTGCTTTATCTTTAAACTCAATTATAAAATCTGTTGTATTAGTAAAGTTTGTATAAAGTTTAATGTTATACTAAATAATAATAATTTTATTAGTATAAATATGTTTAAATATAAAATTATTTATATAGATTTAAAAGTAATACATTAATGCAGCCACTGCCTTTAAGATTATAATGTTTTTTACTTCTAATAAGTTATTCTTAAAGGAAAATGATATAAGTAGACAGGTGATAAAGTCTATTTATATGGAGAATCAAGTGTATGATGGCCAGACTCAACATACAAAGCAGGCTATAGCACTCTTTACAGCTGTAAGCACTGAACATATAGTGATCGAATTTATAGAAAAACTTTTTACTTCCTTGAATCTTATTGCATCATTATATTTTAAGAAAACATTACAAGACTCATTATACAATACACTAGTCAATCCAGACTTATGCTATAATAAATGGTTAACTCATCAAGGCCTATCTTTACTTTCATATTTACAAACTCTTTATTTCTTTCTTAAATATATATATCTTTACAATTACATATTACTTAATCTTTACAACTTTATACTGGCAATATCAATTAAACTAGACTACAGTAAGTGCTTAATATACTTATCAAATGAATCAGAACCTTTATCTGACTACTTCATCCTACATCGATCTGGTTATAGATTTTATTTATTAATTTCTATTTCTTTAAAATATTCTCCAATACTTAATAATATACAATATACTAAACCTGTTCTTGAAGATAATGCTGTAAATTACACTTATACACAACTAGTAAAAATTGTTCTATCTGACCATGATGATACTGTTATTGCCAATAAACATTTTGGCTCTATACAACTTTATACATGCTATAATAAATTCCTAGCCTATAACTATTTCTATTGCTCCTACATCTACAAACAATTATCTCTTTCTTATGACATATTTATAGTTTTAATTATTTATCAAGCAATGCTTGTAGTTATACCTTAACTATTTTTATTAAAAATGACTACAGTAAAGCTCATATTTACTTTCCATCTGAACCTAAACCTTTACCTAATTATTTTATTTTACTACTTCAAGCTATTTGGCATTATCCAAACATTTACTAAAATTAAATACAACAGAAAATGATTCTTTTAACTTAACAAATCTATATTTAACAACATTTACACCAAACTCACTGTCTTTTACACCTTTAATATCACTACAACAACTTTTACTTATCTCTATTTCTGCATTATCATCTTCAACATTGCTACCACTTTCAACACAAACCTCTATACTTATGCAAAACTTGCATAACTTTTATTTAAATATTGCTACACATAATGTTAGAGGATTTTAACACAATTACTAAAAAAGAAGTTTGGCAAAATTACTACCTTTATAACAATATTGATATTGTCTATATCACTGAAACAAAAATTGTCAACACTACTAATTTTCACTTTTGTAATAATAATCAGGTTATATACTTTTAGGCAAATTTCAAAACTTTTGCTGAAGGTGCTGCTATTATAATTTGCAATTACTTTTAACTACACATATACAACTATCAAACATATCCTAAAAGAGCAGTAGCTTTAGATCTTTTCTTTAAAATGAAATTAAACTCTATATTATGGCAGTTTATTACTTTTTTTTTTTATACATATTAATATAATAAAACACAAGAAACAGTTATTTTATAGATTCAACAAGTCTATCAACTAAAGCTTTATCCAATCATTCTTGATGACTTCAATACACATGATGATATTTGTAGCTCATCATTAAAATTTCAACTTACTAACTACCTTTATCAAGCCAACATGTATGACCTTGGTGCACATATTAATAACAAACACTATACAAAGTTAAACAATACTAGTCAAAGTCATATTAACTATATATAGACTGATTCATTTATTAACTATATATAGACTGATTCATTTAATATACAGTTCTTTCTTTTTTACAATCTTGATGATAATAACAACTCTACACTAAGTGATCACTCTATTTTTCTTTCTTTATAGTCCTTTACTAATGAATTTAGTAAACCTCCATGCTATTACACTGGCATTAGTTGTAGAATTTTCAATTACATCATTAGGAAAATGAACAGAATTTTCTGACCTGCTTTCTCAAAAACTTAATTCATATAATACTTCACTTAATTGCAACATCAATAAAAGTATAAAAACTACTTGGCATAAAATTGAACACTCAATCATTCATACTGCTATATACTCAATTTCTAATAAAAAATCCTGCAAATGCAGTTATAATTACAAGTATTCATCTCATAGCATCATACTTTACCTATCACTTAAAGAACTTGGACACTTAATTAAAATTGTTAAAGATCTGAATTCCAATTTAAATATTAATATAATTAATTCTAAAATTAAAAATATAAATACAAGATCTAATTGTGATCTTCAAATCTTGTCTTTTAACCAATAGCCAGAACTCAAACAATGGACTCAGCATGCTCAATTATTTGAAAACAGCTCTACTATGCATGCCATCTTAAAAACTTTTTGCTACTTTGACAACAAATCCAACAAGCTATTGAAAAAAGATGTAAAACACTCTTTATACATTCCAAACAAGCTTTAAACAGCATCCTCAATTGTTACAAATCTCCTATTCACTTCTTAACCAACTTGTTACAGAGTCACATCTTATCAAGCAACATATACAATTTCACTTTTTTAACTAGACAGCCTATCGACCAATTAACCAAAACCTATTTAATAATTTTTGGTCTACACAATACTAATCACAACCACACATTGATACTCAATAGTATAGCTCTCTTACTACTCCTATTACAGAAGAAGAAGTATTCCAAACTATAGCAAAACTTTCTAATAGAAAAACCTGTGATTTTACAGGTATTAGTTATAAAATACTTAAACATGCAGGTGTTGTCTGTATTAAAGCCATAACTGCTCTATTTAATCATTGTCTTAACTCAGGCCAAACTCCAAAACAATAGAAGTATAACAGAATATATCCTATTTCTAAGTGCAATACATTTGATAGAAATTTTAATCTTATTCGTCCTATAAGCCTAATTGAATATACTCGTAAAGTCTATACAAAAATTATTATAAACAGAATTAGTACACTATTTTCACAATATCTAATTTTTTTTATCATACAATTATGTTGCTCTACTAAACAACAGTATCTCAATACCTATACATATACTCAACAACTTTACTGAAGATGCATCATATAACCAAAAACCAATCTGGTTTCTGTCTCAAGATATGAGCAAGACCTATAATTTAGTTAATCTTAATCTTCTTAAACATTCTTTGCAGCTTCTTGCTTACTCTCTTATTATTATTAACACTATCATTAATCTACTTACTGATTAACAAAATCAAGTTATTACAAATTTTGGCTTACTTTTTTATATCTTGTACTTAATAGTATTGATTAGAAAGAAACTATTACCTTTCTTTTATAGAGAATATACTAGACCTACTTATTTCATACATTTACAATAACTTTAATAGATACAACACTAAAGTTTTCTGGCCAACTAATCTTAAAAACCAAA
>CAJVQA010010444.1:0-11385 GCA_910591915.1 Cetraspora pellucida | reverse complement strand
TAAGCTAGGTAGAGATTGTAGACTTAGATATGTTTTCTAAAGAAAGAGTATAGTTGTAAATAATTAAATTTACAAGGGTTGTAAATAGATACAAGGGTTGTAGTTTAGGGGTGGCACTAGAATAACACAAAAGTATAACAAGAGTGGATAGGGTCACTAATGTGACTCGGGTACTGAACACAAGTAGGATTTGCAGTACAAATTACTGTGTAATATTACTAAGGACTAAATATGGAAGTACTTGATTGTATAAATGAGTTTCTATTAATAGTTTGATTACAAAATGTTGGTGTAAATTAATAAAGTATGGATTAGAAAGTGATGGTATGATTATACGAAAACTATGTAAGGCGAAAAGGGAACAGGGTAAAAACAAAAGATAAAAAAAGAAGTTTTACAAAAGAGTAAATATTAAATTTAGTTGTAGTTTGGTTAATATTGGGTCATAAATCTTTATTTAGAGCTTGTTTTGACTGGGTAAGTATATACTACAACTTTAATTAAGAGTATAGGACAGGTTAAGGCAGTAAAAACTGCAGAATAGCTAAAAGTTATTAACTGAAGTACAAAGGCTGTTAGTACAATTTTCTCGATGAGTTTGAATTATAAAGACTTAATATTTGTAGACTATATGTAAATTGGTGTGCTGAACAAGTTTACTTAGATGTTCAATATAGGTTTCTTTAGTAAAATAAAAAGTTATAAGTATTTTTGATGAATGAAGTTTTTAGTTAATTTTTGTGTAATGGATTTGCAGAAAGAGTTTTTTTTTAATAACAATTTATATAAATAGCTAAAGATATAATATTTTTAATAATATTAATAAGATTTTTTTAAGAACTAGAATATCTAAAACTAAAAATAAGTTTAAAGTTAATATTCTTTAATTGAGATGAATTATACATATTAAATATATATATTTAATCTAATTAAAGTATTTTATAACTTTAATAAAAAAATTATGAATAAATAATTGTTTAAAGATATTGTTGTGATTATAAGTTAATAAATTTTATAAGAATCATCTCTTTTAAACAAGACATCTGAGTAGAATATACTTTGAATTTATAAATATTTTTAATAAATATTTTTCAACATACTATTAATTTAAAAACTGTTTGTTACAATGCAAATATTTATATTTTTATTTCTAAATTCTAAAGTTTATAAATAGAATTATATCACAAAAATTTATTATAATTAATGAATTTTATTTTTTAAAAAAATAATTTAAAAAAATTTTTTTTATTCTAAAGAAGGTCAAAATACTAAAACTAGTTTAGTAATTATTAAGATATAACTAATTTAAATTTATATTATGATAATTAAAAAATTGTTTTAAGAGTTTTCTTTTAAATTCTTTATAGTATCATAACACAGAAATTATAGACTCTAAAATTCTTTATTAATAGGATCAATGAAAGTCTCTTGCATAATATCAGATGAATTAGTATTCAAAAGAGGCATTGATTTTGGGTGAGTACTAAGGGTAAGTATTTCTTTATTAAATATACTATGAGACTTGTTTTTATTACATTATAACCACATTATTTATATACTTTTTCCCTATACGCTATATCTACTAATTACACTCTATATGCTATATTTACTAATTATACTGATTATGCTATATTTACTAATTACGCTCTTTATACTATATCTACTAATTACATTGATTATACTATATCTACTAATTACACTCTATGTGCTATATTTACTAATTATGTTCTATATGCTATATCTACTAATTATGCTCTATATACTATGTGCTATAATAATTACTAAATATTATTACTTTATTATGTGATGTAACTTAAATGAAATATCAACAATCCTATTTTGGATTATGACAATAGATCAAAATTATTATTATTATTTTAATATTGAATAACAGGTTTTAAAGAAATTTTAGTACTAAGGTATGCTTATAGAAAAATTTTAATAGATTTTTAGTATATATTTTTTAAAGTTTAGATTAAATAAACCAAAATAAATAATATATTTTTATAACTAACTAATTTTAATTATCTATAGTGAATTAAGAATTATATTTTACAATTATTACCAAAATAGCAACTTAGAAATTTATCTCTTTTAGAGTTTTTAATAACTGCTAATTATAGTATAAAAATTATAATTTTACAGTTTTATTATAACATCTAAAAAAATACTTAACAAAAAGATTTTTATAATAATTTATATATAAGGCTAAGAGGCAACAATAAATATTATATAAAGATACTAAATATTATATTTATTTTATTTGAAATAACTTTATATATTTTAAATAAAATAAAATAAAGATAATATTTAAATTTTTATATACTATTTATTATTGTCTTTTAGTCTAATATATAAATTATTATAAAAACCTTATTGTTTTAGATATTATATTAAAGTTGTAAAGATATAGTTTTTATACTATAATTAGCAATTATAAGAAACTTAAAAAAAAGTAAAATTTTAAATTAATAATGTTAATATATTTTCTAAATTTTAAGATTATAATTTATTATTTATTTAATCTCTTGTTTAAATAATTCAAATCTTCTAAATACTTATAATTTAACTTAATCTATGTTTTAATAATTTTTTAATTTAATTTAACACTTTCTTTTAATAAGTTATCTTTATTAATTATATAAAATTCTAAATTGTAAAATAACCAGATTAAAATTTTTTAAGCATAACAATAAATATAATTATTATAATAATATCTAAATAAATAAATATAATAAATGGATAAAATAGTTCTAAGGTTGAGATAATAATCTGAGCATCAGGTATAACTCAGTAAAGTTAATAGGTTTGCAGTTTCATAGAGTTTAAAATAGTATACTTAAAAAGGAGTGTTAGATATAACAATTGGTGAAGAACCTTCAGGTGAACTCTTTAAATAGGTAATATAGAAAAGTTATATATGTAACCAATTATACACTCATTCTGTAGTAGTTTACTAAATCATATTTACCATCATTAAATAAAGTCAAAAGATCCAAAAGGTCACCTTAACACCAAAAATATATATATATAATAATCAGGTTTAAATTCTATAACTTAGTTGTTAAACTTTTGTTTTCTTATAGACAAGATCAATAATTTAAGTTTGACTAAAAGTAAATACTCAATAATCAAAAATTGAAATCTATAATCAGACTCAAAATTTTTTGAAAGTTCAAATAAAAATGCATATTAGATTTAAAGAATTTTTAAAATAAAACTAATATAAAAATTACAAATATTACTATAATGCCAAATATAAAGAATGTCATTAATATTTGCAAAAAGATTGACCTTACCTAATACAGAACAATCTTTGCTATAAGAATTCTAAAATAAATGTAATATAAGAGCTACTTCTATTTTAGCAAAATTTACTTTGATAATAAATTAATTATAAAGTCTGATGATCAAAAATTAAATCCGCTTTAGTGTTACAAAAAAAATATTAAAAATTAGAAACTTTAAATAAAGAACCTATAGGTAGATTCCAGGTATAACAATTAATAAATAACCTGTAAGTGGAATTTTTAAATAAATAACTAAAATTATACATGTGACTAATTGTAATCTCATTGATATACCAAATGTAATAACTTCCTCTTACATTGGTAGGAACTAAAAACACTTAATAAAAATCATAAGATCAAATAAGTCTCACTATAAACTGAAAACAAACATAATAACTATAACACTTTCTAAAATAAGAAAATATATAATACACCAAAAAATTGAATAGAACCATTTCCTATGATCACACTGATATAATACCTTATTAGGAAAAATTAATTTAATTACATGCAAATTGATTTTAAGAATCAGCACAGCTAAGCCTGATCAACCAACAAATATATCAATTAGTTAAAATCAAGGATGTTATTACCTGTAATTTTTGATTATAGTTCATAGCCTTTTATAAAACCGGTTTGCAGCCTTGTAAAACTGATTGACAGAGTTGTAAATCTTTAATACCTACCTACTAAAAGAATAATCTGTTAATCATACATGGAAAAAAGCAAAAAAATTAGCGGAATGAAATCAAGTTGCGAGCTCATACTAACGAATTGATCATAAAGTGAGTTGGCGGCATGACCAAATTCACTGGACCCTAACACTAACCTTAAATACGACAAAATTGCATGACACTTCAATACTTTTCTTTTTTTTGGTATTCTGGGTGAGAGAACCTACCATAAATAATTCAGGTAATAAAATAGTACTAAACAGCCAATCAAAAATCATAGCCAAATCACGATTCATTAAAGTGGCGATCACATGGCATGAAAAAATATAAATACACCCCGAGTACGATAAAAAAATCTCTGGGGGGCTTCAATACGTTCTGAACATTCTAATATGCAAGCAGTTCAGTAATATAGAACGTACAGAACATATAAAAGATACACAATTTCGATAACGATCATTACTGTTCCGGTCTAAAAGGAAAAGTGATAGTAAAGGGTATCCAAGACGTTTCACGGTCAATGATAGGCTTAAATGGAAAAGATATTCAGCAATCGGAAAAAAAATTGGAGAGGGCTAAATTAGAAAAATCTATTAATTATTTCAACATAACGTACTCGGAATGATACGCAAATGTCTGTTATTTTGAAATTTATTATCATGGCTGGCTGGCTGTCTAACTATTAGGATCTTTAGCTAGTCAATTTTAAACAGACTAATATTCACTTATCGATAAAATCATGCTATTAAAGGGGGTTTATGGGAAGCTGACTGTATTAATATTAAATTTTATTTCTAGTGGCTTAAATTTTAAATCATAGTTCAAGTCACGGTTCAAACGATAGCTTAATCCTTAAATTACTGTTTTTTAAGTTGAGTTATGCTTAACCGTACCATTCATACATATTTCAATAGTTGAATCATTTGATTTTATAGGAAAATTAATAGAATTACCATAATAAAGATACAATCTTTTCAAAGTATTGTTCTTGCAAAGTGCATTTGCAAATACTTTTCCTTCTAGTATAATATGATTATATTCAAGATCCAAAGAAGTCAGCGTAGTGTTCTTACAAAGAGCATCTGCTAACGCTTTTCCTCCTTCTAATCTAAGATTATTCTCAGAAAGGTCCAAAGAAGTTAGTGTGATGTTCCTGTAAAGTGAATACGCTAATGCTTTTCCTCCTTCTGATCCAAGATTATTCCTACAAAGATTCAAAGAAGTCAGTGTAATGTTTTTGCAAAGTGCATCTGCTAATGCTTTTCCTCCTTCTGATCCAAGATTATTCCCATAAAGATTCAAAGAAGTCAGTGTAATGTTCTTACAAAGGGCATCTGCTAATGCTATTCCTCCTTCTGATCCAAGATTATTCCCATAAAGATACAAAGAAGTTAGCGTAGTGTTTCTGTAAAGTAAATACGCTAATGCTTTTCCTCCTTCTAATCCAAGATTATTATCTCCAAGATTCAAAGAAGTTAGCGTAGTTGTCTTGCAAAGTGCATCTGCTAATACTTTTCCTTCTTCTGATCCAAGATTATTACATTGGAGATTCAAAGAAGACAATGTGATACTGTTGCAAAGTACATCTGCCAACATTATTTTAACATTAGTAAGTGTTAAATGTTTAAGATTTTTACCACGCAGAAACATTGTAACTAAAGAGCGTTTGATAGCATTGAAAAATTCATCATTATACTTTTGGACATTATATCCTTCATTTTTAAGCCAACTTTTGATTCCATTATACAAATTAAGACCAACAGATGTTGTATAACTTTCGTATTCAAATAATGGCTTTGGATAATTTGAAAGATTAATTTTAAATGGAATCAATGAAGCTTTCTCTTCATTATTTAACGCTAAAAGATATATTCTTATAAGTCTTTTATCACTATAATAATTTACGGGTTCGCTCCATAATATTGGAATAATAATTCTACACCATAGACGGTTTACAAGAAGGCACGAAAATAAGGTTTTATAACTAAGTGGAGAATTATCTCGAAAATTATTAAATATTTCAAAAAAACATTCGTTTGGTAACATCATTTGGGAAGGATTATACGTATAATAATAGTAAAAAGGTCTTTGCTTCCGATATATAAACATAAATTGTCGTGAAACGTTGTAATTTAACCCTGATTAACGCTAAATACGTATCATCATATCTTTGATCTTTTCCATATATAGTATTTGGACATATGTCTTCTTTTCATTGGTTCAAATTTTTATTACTGTTCCTAATTGGATTCTAAAACGAACCCGATTTTAATTTTTTTCATATACAGTCAAGCTTCAGTTATATCCACTAAGTTATATCTCAACCTAAGCTATATTCCTATCATCATTTAACAGGATAAATATCCTATATTTATTAAATATAGCCTCAGTTATATTTTTACCTTTTATATATCCAAAAACTTTGGACAAAAGAGGTGATATATGTATACAATATTGGGAAAATTTTCCTGTTATGTGTCGTATAACAATATTGGTGTTATCCGACCATGTCGAAAAAAAATAGCAAAAAATTCACGATCTTGTGAAGTGAGTGCTGTCAAGGGAAAACCTGTCATCGGGCTTTCAATGTCCAGTTTGTTTACTTAATACGTTCGGATTTTAATTCTATTTTGTGACAACTTGTCACAAAATAGAATTGAGAGCTCGATGATAATTTTTCCATAGGCAACACTCAGAAACAAATTGTGCATTGAAAGCCTGATGACAGGCTTTCTCTTGATGGCGCTTAATGTCAGATAACAACGCTTTACTGTACTTCGGCTATAGCTGTATAGTATTTTAGAGTAGATGCTTGCATTAGGTCGTGTGGCCCGGCCTGGCCCGCAAAATTTGCAAGCCAAGTCGGGCCTGAAGCAAAATTTTATAATTGCGGTTCAGATCTGGTTAAAAATTTTCCAAATTTTATAATAAATTTTGCAGGCTGGGTTGAGTCAGGTCACAAGAATAAGTAATTTCAAGTCATTAATTTAGAGACCTTTTTTAAAAATTCTATGAGAAGTTATATGTAAATTTTATTTTTTTACCTTATCAAAAAACATACTGATGACCTATCAACAATTGTAGTTTTGCATTAGTAAAAAGAATATCACTAACTATAACCAATGCTGATCATCACCTAAGGTCAAAATATATATTAAGAAACATGGATTAACTAGACTAAGTAAAAATGTTTGAAATTTCTAAAAGTCTTATGTAATCTAAAATTTAGACTATTATATCTAATTCTTACTTTTGTTTTAAACTACACCTAAAGGTTAAAAATAGAATTAGTAATAATTAATATAAGTTAATTGTAGTACTTTTTTAGTAAAAAATAAAAGTTAAATATTTTTAAATAATAAATAAAGAAAATTAATATTTTTATGTCTTATTTTAATATTTTTACATTTTAATAATTACTGAATTATAAGTAAATATTTTATATAATAATTTTGATCTATTGAGTTTATAGAATTTTTATAATATAACTAATCAAATGTTAAGATTAAATAAAATACAAATAGGCTAGATATTAAGAAAAGGATTTAAAATAACAAAATAAAAGATTTTAAAAATTAAATTTTATATTGTAAATCTTATAATAAATTATAAAAAATTATAAAATTTAATGAACTATACTTTGCTGAATCTTTTTAATATTCAAAAAACCTATTTTTAATAGAAATTTAACTAATACAAAACTTATTAGTTCAGTTAAACATATCAAAAATTATATATTAAACTTCTTATTAATCAACTTAATTTAATATTTATACAATATTCTATACTATTTTTTATAATTATAATATTCTACTTAACAATAGAATTATTATTTCTATTGTAATGCTCCAAATAGTTGTTTATTTAAAAATCTCTATTCATAGAATATCCTAAGTTAATTTGTATAACATTAAATAATCCTATTACTATAAAAGATGTGAATTTAGCTAAGTATATATTATATTAGAGTTTACTGATGTATCTAATATTAAACTTCATATCTAATAATACTTTGATCAATAGACATTATACTGATATATTAACTAACAATTATATGAATCTGACTGGCAAAATGAATACAATTCCAAATTAGACATAAATCCTGAATGGTATAACAACACTTTTTTTGAATTTAGTATTGATGAAGTCAATTTAAAATTAGCTTAACTTTTAAACAATAAAACTTGTGATCTTTCAAACATTAGCTATAAAATGTTCAAACATGCAGGCTCATCATTTTTTTAAGCAATTACTATTCTTTTTAATAGATATATCTTTACAAACTATATATCTAAATAATGAAAAGAAAACAGAATCTTACCAATTCCCAAAAAACTAATCTTTGATGATAATCTTATCAATATCAAACTTATTAGTCTTCTTGAGCATATCAAAAAACTATATACCAAACTACTTACAAATTACTAAACTATATTTTTATAAAATTCAAAATACTCTTACTCTACAACTATATTGCCTTTCCAGGCAATAGTACTGCCATCTTTATTCATATACTCAACAATATTTTTGAAGATGCATGTTACAATTCCAAGAAACTTTGGCTTATATTTTAGGACATAAGTAAAGCTTATGACTCAGTCAACTTAAATCTATTCAAAAAAGCTTTTAATTATATCAACATGTTACTCAAATTGATTAACATACTTGTTAATCTACTTACAGATCATTAAAACAGAGTAATTACAAACTTTGGTCTTACTAATTTTTATTCAGTTAAAAATAGAATAGCTTAAGATGAAACTATTACTCTTCTCTTTTGGTAAATATACTATAATCTACTTGTTTATAAAGTTGTATTATAACATAAAGGTTATACATTATCTACAATATGGCTAACTAATCTTTTTCTACTTAAAACCCAAAGTCTTAATACATCTACCTCTGTTTTAGCCTAAATGGATGATACACTTTAAATTTCTCAATCTAAATTAGAACTTGAAAAGACATTTCAAACTGCAATATTCTTTTACTAAATAGCCAATATTCAAATCAATTCTTTCAAATCTATCTTCATATCAAATTAATCCCAAATTACTATTTAATTTTTTAATACTATATTCACATTCATTCCAGTCAACCAATCTTTTAAATTCCTTAGCTGCTGGTTTACACTTAATAACAAACAAACTACACAAATTAAACTAATTCAAGAAAAAACATTTCAACTTACAAACATTATTAGTACCAAAAAAAATATAGATAAACAAATAATTTATATTATCAATATAGTTATTATTCCAATACTAGAATACTGAATATATAATATAGTTCTTTCTTATTCTGTATGCAACAAAATTCTAACCAAATATCTAATTATAGTTAAACATAAATCTCATCTAGTTTGTTCCATCCCAAACAACACTATGTTTAATCTATTCTTATATAATATACACAATATCTGAGATATTCAGTTTCAATATCATATATTCAACTTTATTTTATGAATTAACAACCTTATTTACTAGGAACTTTACACACATCTGACTACAACAACTACAAAATAATTTCTGGTCAACTACAAATATATTACAACATCCTTAATCTAATATTGATGAACCTAATTAATATATTTTAAACTTCAAAATTATTTAATTTATTATATATATTAACATGTCTATAACTGCTAACAATAATGTATCCTAACCCAATACTATACAATATAATCTTCAACTACTAAAACCAATCATGTTCTCCTATCCTCAATACACTATCTTTAAAAAACATGTTAGAAAACTTAATATCCTGTATCTTGACCAACTTTGTACTGCAAACAATACTATTTTACTTCAATGGAATCACCTTTCACTTTGCTTAGTACAGCTGCCTAAAGGATGTAAGTCATCCTAATTTACATGTCTAGAAAATACTATAACTACTAACTACAGCTCTAGAATACTACTTTCACAATACCAATAAACTGGACATAATCCTTTTATTTACAACTTCTAATATATCCCTAAAAGACTTAAACCCTAGTTACTAATATACAATAATAATAACATTATTATTGGCAAAATTTGCAGATATTTTAAACATAACAATAAAATATCTATTACATACTGGAACACAAATATTCATACAGAACTTTTTACTTACTATCCCCTTCTATCAATTCAATGCTCAGCTTATATAGGCTGCTATCTCAACTCTCACAGAGTTGCAAATTGCTATACAATTAATATATCATCAATAATTTTATACAATTTCTTAGAAAAGTTTCTTCTAATGCACTTAATTTTAATACAAACTATATTGATCTGATTTAATTAACTGTAATTAAACATTTATTATCCCTACTTTCTGCCTCTACTATTTATATATTTGACTTCTATACATTAGAAATTTTTAAGCAAGAAGACATTATATTTATATTCGAACAATATTCTCTTATCAATATAGCACAAAATACATTTAACTTTTATACTGATGGCTCTGTAATTGACATCAGTACAGATCAATATACAATAGGTATTGGATAGGTATAAGCTAATAATTTTAATCAAATAATTTACAAATTCTCAGCTAAAATCTATTTTTGGTCATCTTTTTATAAAGCTAAACTAATATCAATTCTTTCAGCTATTTTAATTACTTTTTGCAACTCAACAATTAATATTTTTACCAATTTTTAGTCTATAATTACTAAATATTCTAAAATATATACTATTCTTTCAAATCTTAACAAGCTTTTCAAATTCAGTTTATGGCCTATATAGCATATTCTACTTAATATTATCAAATCTTATAACCACCAGATTAACTTTTACAAAGTACAAGCCTACTCTAATAACATTCTTAATAATTTAGCAGACTCATTAGCAAAACAATATAATTCATCATCTATACTATATATTTTGACTATACAAGCATCTACAATCTATATCATATAATTTTTTGTGATTAACATTTTATCAAATATCCAACTAGAAACTTTACAAAATATTTGTAAAGTTTACATTCTAGCAATGTGGTTTTTCCAAAAATGTAACATAGAATAGAAAGCTTTGGTTTCTCAAATTGATTAAAAATTAACTTGGTTATTTTTTAACTATAACCAAAAACCAACTCATAATGTTACTAACTTTAAACTCAACTATCTAAATATTCAAAATTAAAATTTTATTAAATAAACTTTTTACTTACTTTCACTTTTACAAAACTTATCTACATATATTTTATAATACTAACTACTTCAACTATAATCTTGTTAACTCTTCAACCTATTGGCATATATGCTCAAATCTATTATTTAACTTCAAACTAGCATATCTGAATACATTAATTATACAGACCTTGATTTATCTATAAACCAACAAGAAGAACTTATTGTTACAAAGTAGATTTTTAGCATAGCATAGTATATTATATTATTAGTAGTTGTTATATATTTATTATTGTAT
>CAJVQA010010443.1:0-11385 GCA_910591915.1 Cetraspora pellucida | reverse complement strand
AAAAAAGTAGATCAGAGCCAAAAAAATACAATTATGCAGGCAAATTTGCCTGCAAAAGTCTACAATCTAAGGGATAGGTCGCAAAAGAGAATAACTGATTTGTATAATGCCAAATTTTCTCGTCATGTAGTATTTCAAGTTGAGTGAATAGTATGTTGTATTTGCTTGTTTTTTTATGGTTTGATGTTAGTGTAATTTCTAATTTTTTAAAAAAGGTATTTGTTGTGGAGATTTCCTATAGTTCTTTTTGCTCTCTCGCAAAGGCTTAAATAAATCTATAATTCATATGATATTTTTTAGTTGATAGTTGTAATTTTTGCTCTCAGTTAATTTGGCTAGTTTTTTGTTCAGAATATAAACATTTTAGGTTTGCATAAATTCATTTATGACAGTCAACTTGTATTTTGAAAATTAGCTATGTTGAGATTGTAAAGTAGCAATGAGTTGTTTTAAGTCTTGGGTTTTTAAGTTCACATCCAAAGCATAGAATAAGTTGTTGTTTGTTTAGTGGATAGTTATTGTAGTATCTAATTCTAGCTAAATTATTATTAATGCTTGTTACTTTGCCAAAAATTTGGGATTTTGTAATTATCTATTGAGGATAAAGGTTGTCCATATTAATGAAGATATATGGATTGGGACATCGAAGAATTGTAGCTGGATTTGATAAGGAGGTTATATTGTTAGTGATTGTTTTAAACCATTTTGGTATTTTTCCTCTAAGTATCTTTTGTATATTATGATGGAAGGCTTTCCAGTTTAGTATCTTGTAATTTGTATAATCAAGAAATTGTTCGATACAAGTGATGTTGTGTGAATTTAATTTTTGTTTGATTGATTGTGATTGTTTTATGTTTTGAAGAATTTGATTGATAGATGTGCCTTTTGTTTGTTTAGAAATTGGCCATAGATTTGCTATCTGTTCTAGTTGAATTTTAAGTATATGAAGTGTAAGTATCATTTGGGCTGTATTTGTTCTTGCTTCATTCACTATTAGTATTAGTTGTTCTATTAGAATAGATTCGTTTGAATTGGCATCATTTTGAATTTGTTGTAGTCTTATCTTTAAGCTTTGTTTATCGAAATCAGGTGAGTTGATACTTCTGTTTAGTGTGCGAATTTGTTGTTGTTATTGAATATTATATAATATATTTAGTGCATATATGTCTGGATGATAGATTGTTGAGTTTGGTATAGATCTGGCTAGTCTAGCTTTTTGTTTTACTATGTTTATATAGAGATTTGTAATTGTAATACAATTACATTTTGATAGATATATGCTTTGCATTTAGTATGCAGCACAAGTTAGAATAACATTATTAATAATGTATATAGCTTGCTTTTCTGTTATTTTTGCAAATTTAATTTTGTTAAGATTAGAAGTAATGTCTTAAATTAAGAATTTCTTTGTAGGTTGAAGAGATGGATCTCTAGTTAACCATGTGCCTAGGTGTCTGAAAATTGCTTTCGGTTTAATATTATATATTACTTTTCTTGAAATATTATTTTTGCTTCAGAATCGGAGTTGTTGGTAACAAGAGTTGATTTATTAGGGTTGACTTTGATATTGGCATATGATAAAAATGAATTGACTGTCTTTAGTATGTCTTGCAGTTCTTGCTTGTTTTTAGCTATCCATATTGTATTGTCTATATATGCCACTACTGAAGTATGTATTGATAGAGTAGTATGATGAGTATGTGTGTTGAGACAGTATCCTTTATAAGTTGTATCTATATAATGAATTAGTGGGTCATAGTAGATTCTCCATAGAAGTGGAGAGAAGGTCTCTCCTTGGTCTATTCCATCTTGCACTGTGTAGGGTTTTGTTAGTCCAATACTTGTAATAACTGAATTTTGCCTGTTATTGAGAAGATGGTTTAGTAGGTTGATTATAGAGTTTGGTATATGTATTCTTTGAAGTGTTTTAATTAAAAGAGGTATATGAACTGTGTCATAAGCTTTAGATATATTCTGTACCAAAATCCAGTATTGGCTTCCTGTTATATTGGCATGTTCTATTATATGAGAAATAGTTTGTATAGGTTGGAGAGTTGAGGTGAACAGAAGTGCAACATTGTTGTGTTCATTTAATATTGAATGTTGAGTAAAGATCTTGTTAAGTCGAAGAGTAATTATCTTGGTGAAGATTTTTTTGCTATGTTCAATTAATGTAATTGGGCAAGTATAGATAAGATCGTTGTTGTAATATTGTTTTTTTGAAATTGCCCATATGTTTGCATGCCCCCAAACACTTGGTGTTTTTTCTAATTTAAGACATGTATTGAAGATGTCTAATAATATTTGCTTTGCCACTTTGGGTAAATGTTGTAGCATTTCGTTTAAAATTCCAGAAGGTCCAGTAGCTTTGTGAATTGGTGAGGAGGTTATGGTTTCTGTAGTTCTTGTAGAGTTATTGGTTGTAACAAACTATTGTATATATTGGGATTAATGTATGGCAAAGATTGTAAGGCTGATACCCATTCTTGTTCGAATTGAGTATTTGTTAGGTTGTGTTTAGTCTAGTTGTTAAAGTGTTCTCTTGTTGCTTGTTTTATTTCTTCTGGATTATTGATTATTTTGTCTGATGTTATAATCTTATCAAACAAGACCTGATCTTGGTTACATTTGAGTATACTGTTTATCATTCAAGATGTATTCATTTCCATATCATTGTATCTTCTTTGAATATAAAAATTTATTTTTTCTTTTTGAGCGTTTTGAATTTCAAAGCTTCATGCTTTCTATAAGGTCTTTTGGAAGTGTTTTAGAGATTGTAAGAAGGACTGATAGTTGGATGTAATATCTTGATTTTGACAGGAATTCATTGTTAGGTCTGTGTAGAGTGATATTCGCTGTAGTAAAGTATTAGTATCTTATATAACAGAATTTATCGAAGTTGGAGGTCTTAAGTGTCTGATATCTTTTAAACATTTGTTTGTAAGTTTGAGTGCCAAGTGTAGTTTGATTGCTTTGAGAGAGTAAGCATAATGTGTTTTAGGAGCTGTATAAGTTTTTGGTATGATTTGGTTTGCAACTTTTTTGATTGAATTTGACTATTTGTTCCAACTTTTGTTTAGTTGTTGTATTGTTGAGATGTTTTGTGTTGGAGGTATTGGTTTGAATTCTAATTCAAGTGCATTGGTAAAATCTTTCTATTTGTCTGTTGACATTTGGTGGTATAAGTATATTTTTCTTTTTTTCTTCTTTGATCTTGATATTTTTAGTTGAAAGTTTGTTTTCTATGTAGTAATGATTATCTTATAGTTACTATTTGTAATATCTACTGGATCAATAATTTTAGGTGGACTGCAGTCTAGTAAAATTTTCGAGTTGACCCATATATCATCTATTTGGCTTTGGTTTGAACCTCTTTGCCATATAGGTTCAGTTATTGCATAAAATTCTATTAGACTGGTAGATGATAGTGATTAAAGTGTGATAAAGAGGTTTGACGTTTATTTGAGATGATTATAGTTATCGTTGAAGTCTCCTATTGTAATGATATGCCAATTATGACTTCTTGCTTGAGATAACCAATTGTTGATTGTGTTTTGTGTAGTTTTAAGTTGTTTCGGATGGTTTGATAGAAGGTATACTGAGATAAGACAGAGCTTATTGTTTGATGGTAAATGAAAATCAATACTTATTGCTGTGCCTGCTACTGTTTGTATATTAAATATGTAAGATTGAAGTTTATGATGAAGCATGATTGTGGTTCTCATGCTAGCTTCATGTTGAGTATTATCTTTTGGTTCGAAGTTAGATGTGTAGATTTTATATAGTGGATTGGAAAGTGTTAAGATCGAAGAGTTTTTAAATTTGGTTTCTGTAATTGAGATAATGTGATAGTTGTTTTTGGCGCAATATTCTAACCAAATCTGTAGTTTTAGTGGTTCGTTGAGTCCTTGTACATTGTGAATAACAATATTAAGATGATCCTTGATATCTATAAGGCTTTCATTAGAAGAAGTTTGTAGTGTATTAATAAAGTTATTATTGTTTGTTTGAAAAGGTGATGTGTTTTGTTTTTGGGTTATTGAGATTGAGTTATTATCTTCTTTAGTTGTTGTCATTTATTTTGCATATGGGCAAAATATTTCCCAGTTGGGTTCTAGAAGAGGTAGAAGTGCGAGAAGAAATTCAGGAATTTCTTTTATTGTATAGTGTTCTCTTAATGTTTTTAAAGTTTCAGTTGCTTTGTTTTGTTAAGTAATAGGTAGTTCTATATTTGACATTTCTGTATCTTTTGTATTTAGTTCTTCTTGTATTTTTTTGATTGAGTCTGGAATTTCAGGTTTTTAGTCCGATAATATGTTTGATTCACTATCTTGTAAGTGTATACTGTTAGTTATTTTAATCCAGCTGTCTGGTATTCTTTGAAAGTAATATGTTTGTCTTAACATTCTTGCTGTTTCTGTAAGTCTTTTAGATATATCGATTGGTAGGATTAGATTGTAGTCTGTAATTTCAGAAGGGTTTACAAGTAGTCTGGGTTTGTTGGTTAGATTTGCTGTCATAATTGTTTCTGGAAAAGGTATAGTAAGCTTGTATGTACTTTTGATTTCATTTATGAAGTTTTTTGCTATTGTGTTATCAGTAATCAGAAAGGAGTAAGTATTTGTAGTTTTAATTTTAGAGGGGTCTTTTGAAAGGTTTGGTTTTGCTTTAAAGTAATCATTTGGTATGACTTGAAAGGTGTAATGCTCTCTTAGCCATGCTGTTATATCTTTCATATCTACTAAGGGGTCTGCTTTATCAATTGGGAAGTGTTGTCTAAGTTGTGGATCTTCTATATCTTGATATGTTTATAGTAACAAGGGTTTTATAGGGATGGGTGGTGATAATCTAAAGTAGTGACTAGGTATTTCTTTACAATTATAGTGGTCTTGAAGTTGTTTCTTATAGTATGCTAGTCTTGTAAGTTCTCTTCTTTGTGTAATTGAAAATAGATTTTTTATTGCTTTATTTAGGTCTTCTGGATTTGTTAGTAAGGATGGGAGTTTGGCAAAATAGATTTCTGAAAGTTGTTCGAAGAAATAGATTTTATATAAAGCTGTGACAATTGCTCTTGTCTGAGATCTATGTTTAATTGATAGAGTGAAAGGAAGGATATTTTGTATTTCTTCTGAAATAAGTTCTGGTAATTCAGATAGTTTTGCCAAATATGATATTAGAGCATTATTTAATGCTTTTTGAATTGCTTCTGTATCTATTGCATTTTCATCTTTTGTAAAACCCTTATAGTATTTTAAAACCTTTACTATATGTTTGGGAGGTCAGGTCTTGAAGTTGAGATTTGTTGTATAGTCTATAATTAACTTCTGTCTCAGTTTCATATGAATTAGATTTCGGGTATTTCTGTTGGTAATAGTAATTGCGTTAGTGGTTTTGTAATTTTTTAGTGCCTCTGTAAACATTTGGTTGTATTCTGTTTGGTGTGATGGCATGAGTAAAGGTTGTAAAGAAGGTTGAATCAGTATGTCTAAATTTTGCTTCTGATGCAGGAAGAATTGGTCTTTTGGTTGGCTTTGTTTGTAGTTTGTGTTTAATAAATGCTTGCATCTTTTCTTTGGATTTATATGCTTTGATTATACTATTATATGACCATTCTTTGTCATTAAAAGGTGTATTAATTTTGGCCTTCAGGTTGTTATTTACTTGTTGAGTCCATGTTTCTGTATAGTCAGTTTCCATTTCTGTTATGTCACTTATACTTGCATCTTTTTGAACAATTTGACTATATGTGAGTTTGTTGTTTGTGTTAAGCATCATGGGGTTGTTTGTTTGTTCTGTTTCTGTATCCATTTGGTTACTTTGTTCTAGTTCTGTGGCTTGGTTGCTATTTGCTATTGCTTCATAAGGATTTTGCATTTCTATTGGTATAGGTTCTATGTTGTGTTGGTTGCTTATTTCTATATCTGAAGTTTGATTCTGTAACATGGTTGTTTGATTTTCTTTTATAGCTATATGGGCTTGTGTGTTATGTGAAATGATTACTGTATTATTTTTTTTTCCTATGATATTTGTTGAGATGTTGTTGCTGCCGGTTTGGGTTGTATTGTTGTTATGCTGGTTTGCTTGAGATGATGTCATTGTTTGTTTTGTAGAAGATATGCCATATTGCCCACTTTTGTTACTAGCTGGAATTTAAGAAGAAATAGTATGTCTTTTTTTATTGTATGCATCTTTATATGTGGCATCTAGGTTGGTACAATGTTGTTGTTGTCTAGTAGGATATTTGTGGTTGCTACTCATCATGCTTGGAGTTTTTGTTTTGTAACTTTGCAATACTGCTGGCCTTGATAGCCTTAGTTTGCCTTTACAGTTGAATGTATTGAATTTTCTTTTTTTACTTTTGTCTTGTATAGTTAAAGTGGTTGTATCTTTGCTTTGTATCTTGTATAGGTAGTTTTTCTGCCCAGAGTGGGCTTTTTTATTTAGGTTTTCTTCTATTGTATTCACTATTTTTCTATTTTTTTGTTTTTTGCCTCTGCCGATTTTTATGTTTTGAGATCTGCAGAGGAGAGTTGCCTACAAATTTTTTTTATAAAAAAGATTTAAAATGTATTTAATTGTTTTCTTAGATATCTTGACTCTCTGTAGTACTAATTCAAGACTTTTTAATAGAACTGAGTCAAATGTCTTTTTAATATCTTGCAGAAATATCTATATTTCTTTATTCTTTTTCTTTGCTTCTTCCATTATCATTTTCAGAATATGTACTAGCTGTTTCATTAAGTTTTCTAATAGGTTTGCATAGTTTGGTCCCTTAAGCACTTATCTCTCTATAAACACTTTAGCAAGCCTTTTTGTTATTACCTTTGTTACTATCTTTCTAAATGTTTCAATTAATGCTATTAGATGAATATTGTTTAAGCTATATCTCCACTCTATATTTTTTGGTATTGAATAAACTTGTGTGAGTTTTTACTTGAGTAGTATTCTCTTACTTCTAAGCAAAGATTAGCAAAGGCTTTGAAGATTTCTTGTGTTTTCTTTCCTGTCCATTTGATTAGTATGTAGCTTATGCCATATATGCCTAGAGTTGTTTTTGTTTTAAGTTCTCTTAGTACCTCTTCTCATTCTTTTTCTTTGATATTCTTTTCAACTTCTTTATACTATTCCTCTTTGATATGTTTTTGTAGCTTGTAAATTTCTTTCTATATTTCTGACATTTTTTCTAGTTTTGTGTTTATCTTTTTAAATTGTTTCTTGTAATGTTTTGCTATATTTATCTTAACTAAATCTGGCTTTACTATCAAATTTGTTACTTCTTTTTCTTGTTTGATAAATCTGTTGAGCATTATCTTTTTGTAAGGCTTGTTTAACAGACTAGCTATCATTTTTCCTTGGTCTGTTTTAATTATTTCACATCTCTTATCTATATTCTCTTCTATCTGCTTTATTTGACTTTGTTCTCATTCTTTCTTCTTTATCTCTTATAGCAATTTTTGCAATCTTTCATATTTTCTATCTAAGCATTTGATCATTATTTATGTAGTTTTGGCAGCTTTATACCTTCTTTCTTTCTTAATGTTCATAGTTTCTTATTTGTTTCAATTCTTTTTTCTTCTGTTACTTCTTGACCTTCTCTTATCTTTGTGTATTTGATTAATTTTTGCAGTTTTACAATATTCTTCTCTTGGCACTGTTTTCTTTGTTTGTTTCTTCTATTTGTTATTGTGTTATATATTTTCTTTTTAGGTAGATGCTTGCTTGCTGCCATAATGATTGCTTCTTCTATTATATCTTATATGCTATTTATTCTGTCACTTTTTCTTTTCTCCTTTTGTTCTCTTTTTTGTGTTCTTTTAAGCACCTTTTTGAATTCTAAGCATTTTTGCAACTCTTGTATATACTCTTTCCAGTCTTCTTCTTTTGCTTAATCATATAGGTATATTGTTCTTGACTGTTTTTTCTTTTAATCTTAGCTTTGCTATTCTTTGCCATTATATGTTTAATCTATATCACTGCTTTTATTATCTTATAATCATTTCAGTGATTTCTTCTGCTTCTTTAATTTCTGCCTTCTGTAAACCTATATATAGTTAATTCTTGTTGCAACTTCTTCATTTGACCATGTATACTCTTGGCTTGTCAGATGCATATCTCTGTAAGCATCACTAAAATTTTGCTTTTTTATCTAATTAAAGATAGGTAACCTTTTGAAACTTGCTGCTTGTGAATGTTGCCTGTTTAGTACATTGTTTGCAGTATAATTGAAATCATCTAAAATTACTATTTGTATATGTCTTTTTCTTTTCATGACTATTTCTACTATTTTTTGTTAAACATTTTTTCCTATTGCCTTGTTGTTTGATAGTATATAAACTTCTAACACTACTAATTCCAATTGCTTAAAATATAATATAAGCTCTATTAAATATTTATTTATCTTTTTAACTGTACCTACATGCTTTTCTCATTGTTTGTTAACTAAGATACCTATACCAGATCCTTTTTTCTTGTCTTTTGCTGCACTTGACCAAAACCCAATATAACTCTTATTTGCTGTATATATTAGAAATCTTCCTTCTCTTTCTGTAAGATTCATTTCTGTAATTCCAAGTATTGTGATTTCTTCTTCTTCTGCTTATTCTTTTAGGTTTTCTAATTTTCATCCTTTAGTTTTAAGTCCATTAATATTGTAACATGCTATTTTTATTTCTTTTTTTTCTTGTTTCTATTTTTTTTCTAATTGCTCACTTTTTGTTTCTGTGACTTCTACTTGTTCTTTTCTTTTTGTCTTTGTACTTTTTCTATAACCAAAAGATATTTCTGCATTGTTTTCTTTAAATATTTTTCTTTCTCTATGTAGAAACTCTCCAATCTCCTGGTCTATACTTATATATTTAACTGAGGTGCCCTTAGGAGTAGTAGGCTAAACTATCTTATATTGTACTTCTTGCTTCTTCCAATCTTTTAAATCTTTCTAAAATTTGATTTAAGATATTATTTGTATATATAGCTTCTTTTTGTGTCTGAATTTTGGATTCTGTTGTTTTTTTTTTGTATGTTCTTTCTTCTTCTTCAAGTAGATTTGTATGTTTTGTTTTGTTTTTTGTATTTTAATCTTGTATACTACTTCTGCTTGTTGCTGCTTGATCCTTTATTCTTCTATTTCTTTTTCTTCTTTTTCTATTTGTATTTAGCTTAAATTCTTGTTTTTCTTCTTGGTTGTTGCTCTCTTCTGTATCAGAGATTTGGCTAGACCTTTTCTAGCTTCTTTCTCTTTCTTCTTTAAGGTTTTTTGTTTGTCCTATTTCTTTTTTTTCTTCTTTTACCTAATATAGTTGAAAATTATTGTACATAAATGGTTTCGATTGGGCTGCTTTCATATCCTCTTCTGTTGCAAATATGACTATTGCTGTTCTTCTTTGGTTTTCATTTCTATTTAGAGATATATATACTGACTTAACTCTCTTGTTTTTTAAATTTCATAGTAATAGAACTTCTAAAACATTTCCAAATAATTCTGTCAATTTTGCTATATAACTTCTTTGTTTTTTTCTAGCTTTATGGTCCTTTATTCTTTTAGTTACTTGTATCAGTTTGTTACTATTTACTGGTATAGCCTATAAAATATCTTTATATGTTTTCTCTGTTTTAACTACTGCTAAAGCCTTATATTTTAACCTTTTAATTCTTACTATATAGGCTTTTCTGAATCTTTTACAGATGTATTCTACTTTTTTTTTGTTTATATTTGTTAGTAAGTTCCAAATTGTCAAGTAATCTTTGTTTTCAGGTTCTTTATTTATTTTATATTGGTTTTTATTTGCTTTAATTTCATTCTTTTTCCACTTTTGCTTTTTTCTTTAGTTCTTATTTTGCTGTTATTTCTCTTTTGATATTTCTTATTATGTTGCATTTGTTTCTTTATGCTGTCTTCTTTTTCTTTAGGTATTATTCTGTACTAGTTACTCTTCTTCTTGCTGATTCTTCACTTCTGCCATATTCACAGTCAAAATTCACTTCTATTTATAAGTTTCTTCTTTTAAAAACTTTTCTAACATTCTTGATATATGCATTATTTCTTAGTGACCATCTAATAAATTTCATATGCTCTTCTTTTGTTTTTCCCAGTACATTGTGTGCTAATATATTCGCAAGCAGACTGTTGACTTAGTTACAATTCTTTTGCTAAGAGCCCATATGCTTTCTTCTAAAGGTTCTCTAACTATATCAATTTCTTTTTCGATTTCTATTTTAATGGCTTCTTGTTCTTGTTTTTTTTTTGTACTTCTATATCTTTTTCTTATATAAACAAAGTTTTTTCTTCTTGATTATTGTTTGCTGAACTTATCATTTCTTCCTGGTTTCTGTTTGCTTCTGTCAACTGTTGAGATACCTTTTTTCATTTATCTTATGTTTGTTTTATTATAGGTTATTATACTATAATATTTTTGCCTTGTTTCATAATATTGATCTTCTTATCTGGCTGTTCTTCTTCTGCTTTCTTGATTATTTCTCTTGTTATATGCAGCAAGGCAACTTCTAATGCATCTTGTTCTGTTAACATAGCTACAATTTCATCTTCTTTGTCTGGTGTTGGAATGATTTTACTAGCTTAGTTAAAAAATACCTTGTTGTGTATGCTATTTGTTGTCCAATATGCTCTTTTGATATAAATTGTCATTAGGCTTTCTTTTCGACTTTGTGTGTTACTCATATTTTGCTTAATTACTAGTAACTCCTATTTACTATTTGTTCTGGAACTTTCCATGTCTTATGATTATAATAAACTTTTAGCTTTTTGAATATTTTTTAATTTTTATATAAATTTACAAAAGCTGTTTAGTTTATAAACTTATAATAGATAACTAATTAGCTATTGCTAAGAATATTAAATACAAATTTTATTAAATAATAGCAAACTTTAGTTTATTTAACATATGGATAAAGTATTAAAAACTTTATACTTAACTATTATTAGTATCTTTTTATATTTAGTAGTCTTATCTTTACAGTTTACTAAATTTTATTTATTATTCTTAGCATTATAATACTCTTTCTGTTTGTTTATAATATTTAAATTGAACTTATAGCTATTATTATTCTAACTAGAACAACTGTAAAAAGTTGACCAAAAAAATATTTGCTAATTTGATAAGTTAGTGATTTTGGTAATAATTTATATAGTATATTGATATATAATAATTTATATATAATTATATATAAAAATAAGTTAAAAGTTTGTTAGTTATTTCAATAATTTTATCTAATTTATATTTAAACTAGTTTTTTTTAGTCTATATATATATATATATTTTTAATATTAAAATAATCTCTTTGGTCTTTTGACTTTTTTTTTTTTTTTTTTTTTTTTTA
Organism: Cetraspora pellucida; assembly: GCA_910591915.1. Taxonomy (NCBI): domain Eukaryota; kingdom Fungi; phylum Glomeromycota; class Glomeromycetes; order Diversisporales; family Gigasporaceae; genus Cetraspora; species Cetraspora pellucida. The sequence goes on along the minus strand of CAJVQA010010443.1, from coordinate 51 downwards.
AGAGAGGTCTTTCCTCTAGTCCTTTATTTCAGTAATATATAATTAAGTACA
>CAJVQA010010442.1:0-11385 GCA_910591915.1 Cetraspora pellucida | reverse complement strand
TTTAATGTAATTGTTTTATTACTTAATAAAGTTTCTACTTTGGCATAACAAAAAAAAAAAAAAAAAAAAAAAAAAAACTAAAATCTGCTGAAACAGATAGATTTAAGACTCCTATTTATTGCTAAAAACTAGCAAAAATTAAATATATTAATGAAGCATATAATATTGGATATCATTCTAAAAAAGAAAATAAAACTGAAGTTGAAAAGGCTAAATAGATTAGAGATAAAAAAGACAAATAAACTAGAGTTGAAAAAAACAAATGTAAAACATTTAAATATTTTTAAAAATCTGCTAACATATATTATATTAAAGAAACATTTAATGTTGATCACTATTATGAAAATGTAATTGAAATTAAAAAAACTAAACTTAAGAAAAACAATTATGAGACATTTGGACAATATTTAAGAAGTACTAAAAATAGTAATTTGAATAAGCAAAACAGCTTTGAGATCTGCTATAAAGAAGAAACAGAAGACTTGCTCAAACTAAATAAAAGATTCTTTAGAATTACAATAGAAAAGAATAAATATAAATTTTTCATTATCATTTGTAATCATATAATTTAGACCCTTCTGTTGACATGTATAATGTTAAATATTGTTATTGATATGAAATGAGTATCAAAAAAGATGAACAGAAAACCTTTATTTATTATCAAAGATCTGCTAACATAGATAATATTAATGATGTATATAATATTAGTTATTATTACCAAAATAGAAATGAAATTCAAAAAGATGAACATAAAATGTTTGAATATTATAAAAAACCTGCAAACATGAGACATACTAAAGAAGTATATAAGGTTTAACATTGTTATTATAATGGAATTGATATTAAGAAAAATGAATGTCAAGTACTTACTTGGTATTAAAAAACAAATAATATAAAAAATAGTAATAAAATATTTGAAGTTGGTTGTTGTTATCAAAATGGAATGATAACCAAAAAAATCATTGAAACTAAGACTCTTACTGTACAAATTTATCCACAAATTCTATTGGAAAACTTGAACAAAACTTGTGAAGATTGGAATAGAAGAGTTAATGAGTTTAAAAAGATGATTCAAAATGATTATCAAAAGATAAAGAACCCATACATAGTTGAACTTGAAGGATTACTACCATCTGGATATAGTCTTAACTCTTGTTATCAAACTGAAAACCACTTCAAAAAAGAGAAATTGAGTAGTAAAATGCCTGAATGATACCTGAAACATATTAAAGGAATGATGTTATATCAAATCAAGCATATAAACATTGGTAAAAATGGATCCATTCAATGCTTACCCATGTATGAACCATGTTGCTATGTTTTCTGGTAGACAAATTATTTGGATCACTCAAAGTTATGCTGATTTTTCCCTGTAATTTGACTCTGTCTCGTGGAACTCGACCTTGAGTTGGGGAGGAATGTGAGCCGTAAGACTGTGATCCTGGAAGTAGGTAATCAAAGTGGCACAGAACGGGTATGTTGATCACCTACTTAAATGGGTTTTACCGGCAGTATACGCTGTATTTGCTGTATACTATGTATCCTATGCATCGGGTTCATAATGGATATCAGTAGGATACGGTGTATAATTATTATAATCAGTATAGAGGATATAATCAGTATCAGTGATATAAACATTATAATCAGTGTAATAAGTATAGACGTTATAATTAGTATAATGAGTATAAGTGCGATATCACGAATCGAATGTATAACGTGCTTTATGTAAAAGAAAGTATATAATAAAGGCCTTGAGCCCTACGAAGAGGATGGAGTTGTTCGTGATTCAAATAAAATTCGTCCCCTAATAATAATTTCCTACTGTCGTTATAATAATACCTACAATCATAAACACACCACTCGCCAAATCTAACCGCCTCCTTTCGACTAAGCCGTTCGTAGGTTACACGACATATCCGTTTGAGAAGCGACTGACTCGCCGTATCGCTCGCTCGTGTCAATACATTTTTCTGTAATACCCTCATTTGATTGGTTTATCATATTCGAGAAGATCGAGTCCTAATCAAAATCCTAATTTGAGGAGTCCGGACGGATAGGATCGGACTTTTAACAGCACTAGATGTGAAGACGTAACATGCAAAGATCATATATGAATTAACACCCTTGCTTCGCCACATGAAATTATCAAGATTTTGCGTGCGAACACCATTTAATTTGTAATATAACCATACACTCCGTGAAAATTTTAATATCACTCCGTTCCTATATTCAATATTTTAAAGTCTAAACCTTTATATCGTAACAAATTGCAATTATTTGCAATTAATTTAAGTGTAATTGTTGTTTATATAACAATTTTGCTTGATCATGATTGCAAATTTTCGGTACTCCTGGCATAAGTCGTATAACCACGTGATGAAATGATTGAAAACCTGGCACAGAATTTTTTCATGACATCAACTTACAGACAAAGAACTACTAAACATAGTTAAAAACATTGATAAGATATTCAATGTCTGATCAGTTCCAAGAGCCTTTATCAACATCCGGTCTGAAGTCAAACTTGAACTCAAACTTAAACTCGACTCGCATCTGCATGTACATCTGATGATTACACATTTTTTCTGCCAAATATTTAAATATACTAAATAAATGCATTGTAGACATGAATCGAGTCCCAAATCGAGTTAGACCGAATTTCGACAAAGACACGACTAGTGATGCAGTAAATGAATGATAATCGTCACATTACCGTAACTTGCCGTAACTATAACAATGTGACGACTATCATTGGGAAGATTCCGCACGACTTTTAGGATCTAAATCATTACAATGAGTAAATTGTTATGCACCACATTTACTAAATTTATGATTTTATTTTTAACTCCGATAAGGAGAATACCTTGCCGGAATTTTTAAAAGATCTTATCCATCAACCAACTCACATTAACATATCAATAACAATAACAAAATGTGTTCTAAACTTTGGTATTTTGCTATATTCATTATTCTTTTTATAAATACAGATCTTATTATTAACATAAGTGCAGAAGGAAAAAAGGAATTTATTCAACGAGAACTAGACTTAGATAGAAATGATAAACAAAACAATATACTTGTTGGGTCCGTAATTGGTGGTGAGTTCCTTGAGTATTTATTTATTTATTTCACTGTTAGATTTACTATATCTATTATTTAAAGGAGGAAGTCATCTCAATCCAATATTGGAAATTTGCAAGATTTTGGAGGATCGTGGGTATAAAGTAAACTATCGATTAACATAAATTATCCATATCTCAATAATTTTCTCTAAACCGGCCTATCCCTTCAAAAAGATAACATTAGCAGCTCCTAACAATTTTACAGCTAAATCTACCTTATATCATTCAATTCCGCAAATCATTACTGGAAGGCGTATTGACACTTATGCGTCTCCAACATATAGGGAATTATTTTTTAATAAATATACTTTTAAAAGTTTGGCAGCTGGAAGAATAACTTTTGAGAAAAAATATATCGAGAACTTTAATAAGTATTTTCAAGCTTATAAAGAGACTAAGGCTGACTTATTTATTTGCGATTATGTGGCGAATGAAGCTTGCTTTGATCTAGCGTGGAAATTAAAAAAACCCGTTGTTGGGTTTGCTAGTACTACAATGTGTACATAAGATTTATTTTTTGTAATCTAGGCAGATAGAAATAATTATTGATTATTTTTGTCTATTTTCTTATTATTATTATTTTTTTTTTGTTGCAGTTTTTACGCCTCCACCTCCTTTTAAATCAGATCCGGCGTTTGATTGTCATGTGAACATGGAAAATGAATCATTCTACAATCGGTTTATATGTGCCGTAGTACAGCCATTGCGACTTAACTGGCATTTTCGAAAAAATCTAAATCTTCTAAATTCTAAAAGGGTCGAAGTAGGCGTTAGCAAGCATAATGATTTTAGAGGAAGAATAATTAATACATTATTTCTAATTGATAATTTCTTTGGATTTGAGGTAATTTCGTTTTTTTCTTGTTTTGATAAAAAGTGTTTATTAATTTATTTCTATTGTCTTTATTCTAGGTTCCGTCTGCTTGGCTTCCAATTCATCAAGAAATTGGACCCGTTTTACCCGATACATTTCCAAACTTATCTTTAGAGCTCGAACAATTTCTTTCCGCACATCCTAGAACTATGTATATTGCTCTTGGGACTATTGTATACACCACACCCAAAAATTACGCTATTATATTACAGTCTGCTTTTGAATTAATCAATCAGAATATTCTTGATGGAGTGATTTGGTCAACTGTAAGATTTAATGAATCAGATCTGCCTTCTGCATTTACTCTCTCTACCGGTGATGTTATACCCACTTCAAATCTTTTAAATAATCTGTACCCCCATGTTTATATCATGAAGTATGCACCTCAATTTGCAATACTTTCTCATGAGAGCACCAAATTATTTTTAAGCCATGGTGGTGTAGGTAGTAGTCATGAATCTATGTATACAGCTACACCAATGTTAGTACTTCCAATAGCATTTGATCAAGATGGAAATGCTGAAAGATTGGAGCTTACTGGTATGGCTTTAAAACTCTCAAAATTGGATCTAGAAGTTGATGATATAATATCAAAAGTTAAAAGATTAATGAACGAAGGTAGTTTTAAAATGAATGCCGAGAGAATGCAAGTGTTGGCAAAATTTAATAGTAAAAGAAAATATAGAGGTGCTGATTTAATTGATATAGTTATGAATCTGGCAAAACGTGAAGGTGTTAAAAATGAGAAGGGTGAACTGGAGATAGACAATGAAGTCTTATTGAGACATTGGATTACTCCCTGTTCAAGAATGGGAACTATTAAAGGAAATTATTTGGATGTTTTTGGTTCTGCTATGATTATTATTACAGTGTTGATTAGTGGTCTTGGGTATAGTTTTTATAAGACTATTAGATTCATTTTCAAGAGATGGTCTCTTGGAAGCAGGAACCCACAAAAAAATATCTTGAAGAATAAAAATGAATGAACTAATGAGCATCAATTTGGTTTATATGATGTACAATTTGTTAAAATTCTTTTTTCATATATCGATGAAATTGGTTTTATAATATCTATACAATTACACTTCTTATAACTAAAAAATGTGTGTGCTTATGAAAGCTATCTTATGTAAAAAGAGGTTTTTTCAAATTATTAGAAATTATAAAAAATTTTGTTATTTAAAAGCTTATGAAAGTGCCAACTTTATTAAATAATTCTTTAAAGATTTATTAAAATCCCAAACCTATAAAATTGTTCAAAAATTAGCACCAAGCCACGTGGCATAATATTTGTAGTTCTAGGTTTTATATGTATAATTTGTAATTTTTTTCAAATACATAGTTGGGATGATAGTAAATTTTTTTAGAAATATGCTAATATAGAGGTTGTTTTTATACTTTACAGTAATTTGTTTAACGAAATTAGGTGCTTATATAGAGGTCTGACTGTATTTGCAAAAATTAATCCAGCTAGGCTATCAAATAAAAAGTTATCTTATGATTAATATTTTTTTTTATTTCATATCAAAATACGTATTAAGTGCAGATCTAGCTAATGAACAAATTTTATTTAAAAATTTTGTTCGTCTCATACCTGTAGGTTAGTCTTGGAGTTGGAAAAATAAGACCAGCCGCAAAAATTCACTAAAAACTTTAAGCCTACATTTTTGCTATTAGTTTAAGATTAAAAATACTAGTAATACAAAACTTTCACTAATCAAAATTTTAAGTTACGACCATTTTTTGGATCATGCTTTTTACTCGATTCTAAAATTGATTAGTCAGCAAACTTTTTAAGATGGTAACTATAACTTAGTGGTAAGCATAGTGAAATATATCGATATAAATTTTTATACGTAGACTTAAAATTTTCAAATAAAATAACCTACTTTTTGATGGTGTTATTGTTGTGCTTGAAGTTAGAATCTGCTTGAAGTTGTATTAAGCTAGACCAATTAGATTGAGTATGAGACAATATTTAAGAGTTATACAAAAATTTAAGCCGAATAGTACATATGTTATATGTAATAACAGAATCCCGGTAGATTTAGAATTCACTTAAGCTTTTATTACTACATTAAAAGAAAGAAGAATAAGTCATGTTTAGAAGTCGTGATTTATGATCAGAAATTATCTAAATTCAAAGTATGCTGAAACTCAAATGCACTAAAGAGATAGAGTAAGTACTATTAGTAAATTAGCGTATTATAGTACTAGAAAATAGGACTTAAAAAAAATAAGAGTCAAGAAAGCAAGTACTTAACCAAAACCTAACAAGCCATGAGACCATCGCAGGCCACCACAGCATTCTATAGATGAAAAAATTTAAGGATACCTTAATTTCGGACCAAGTCTTTATAAAAACATACTAATTAGAATATGTTGTCCCCCAAGACTAGTCTTTAGGTCTGTGGAATCATACCAGAACCATATCACATTTTTTTCTAGAGATATTATCCGCTTAAGGTTGATTCGTGCGGATCAGCTTATTGGCGGGTTACGAGTCGAAAAATTTTCTAACCTGGATTTTCCTTGTTTACAAACACTCCTTATGAACTTCTGAACATGCTTTTATATTTTATGCGTTTGACACAGCCCATCATAAAATTACACCAATTTTAATATTATTTCTTATTGTTCCCGCAGCTACGAATTTATATTGACTTTTTGATCCTGATTCTAACATCAGAAATATGAGAACAAGGTCACATGTCACGTGTATCGCTTAAGTCACGGTATCAATGAGTAGTACCCTAGCCATGGCGAAAATAGTAAGTCTACGAACACCTACCAGATTATGTAATTTGCACCTAACGATCATGTGACCTACTACCTACCGAATATGCACGTGATTTAACCTACTTCCATTGAGTAGCCATCTCAGAAATATCACAGTTACACAAACTTTATTATCTTACAGTATATTAAATTTTTTTTTTTAAGGTGAGGTCTTGCTTATATCTTTATTAATAATTTAAAATAGTTACATGTATATATGTTATGACTGAGACCAACACTTGCAGTTAGGGTTAACCATTAAACTGTTAACTATACAGCTACTACTATTTGTACAAAACAAATAAATTGAAAATTATATACAAAAATAAAAATTCAGACTAATTTATCTGTGACTTAAACCTATTAGAGTAATCAAAGCTTACTTAGATTTGAATATTTAGTATATAATTTGATGATATGTTATATTTAATTTATAGAATAGATCAAATATTAATTTTATAAATTATTTGACTAATAGGAGGATATATGTTAAAATAAATATGTAATTGATCTGAAAGTTCACAAAGGCATAAATAAGTATAGTTTTTATAAAAATGTATATACCTAGTTATTAAGTTGGATGATGTTGAGAATTTGTTAATTGGTTGAGATTGAGGTCTATTTTGTTGTTTTTTTCAATTAGAGAAGTGAATGCAATATGTTTTTCATAATTGTTCATAAAAGTGTTCATTAATATTAAGAAGAATATCAATAATAACTTGAAAAGCAGTTTTATATTATATATCAGAGTTTTGAATTATTGATATAAGTGATTTTGAAATAAGTTCTTTGAGAATAAGATTAGAATAAAATATGTTAGATAAGATGTATAGAGAATTAAGAGTTGAATAATAAAGAATTTTATAAATTAAGTCATATTTTTTGAAAGTATTAAGATTAGTTAATTTGCTAGAGATAATTTGTTAGTAGAGGTTTGAATAATTTGATTAAGCAAGAATACTTTAACACATATATGTCAGTAAGAATAAAAGTTAGCTAGATTACAATAAAAACAGTTAGTATCTGAGTATTGGTTTAAGTAAATAGTATAGAATAATTGATATGTTAGTAACTTATTAAGAAGAATTTTGATTTTAAAAGATTTTAGTTGATTGAGTTTAAAATTAGTAATATTATGTGAAGGTTTTTGATTGTGATTAAAATAAAGTCAAGTAGATCTCTAGTCAATATCCTGATTGAAATATAACTAATCACTATTATATTTTTGTAATGATTATATAGCTAATATATAGGTTTTATATATTTGTTTAATAAAGTATCTTGTTAGAAGGTCTATGTAATGTTGCTTCTATTGAAGAGTATGATAAGATTTATATAATTAAAAGAGAAGAGTAATGATAATGGATGTTGTTTAATAAGAGAATATGCTTATTTATTAAGATTATTATCTGAATAAGCCTATACTTTGTAAAGGATAATTTGTAGTATTTGATAATATTTGAAAGAGTATGCCAAATAGGTCATGAGTTGATTTTAAATAGCTTATTAGAGTAAGTTAGATTAGGTTAAAGATTATTGAATTTGGAAATTATTGATTAAGAATTAGTGAAAATATTAATTGTTGAATTGTATAGAGCTGTTGAAATTGTAGTAATAATTAAAAAGAGTTTAGCTTTATATGATAAGGATCAGAATTGTATTTTAGTAGAAAAAGAATTGATAATTTGATTATTATTATTAATTTGGATTCAACCAATATCTATTGTATATTGGTCAGTACCAATGTTGATTACAGAGTCATTAGTATAAAAGAATAATTGTTGGTAAGAATAGTTAAGATAAGAGATAAATATAAGTTTGCTAGTAGCTTCATTTGGAATAAAAATTTCAGTAGCAATTGAATTAGAAATAGAAATAGTAGATAGAAAAAGATTACAAGTTGAATGCTTAACTGCAATAGAGCAAATAAGATTCAAGTAATTTGCATTAAAGTTAAGTTGGTGTTTGAAATTAGTTCTGCTAAGAAATTTTGTTAAAATAATAACAGAAACTTTGACAGTACAAGTTTGATTAATTCTATAAGAATTAAGGTGGCATCCTGTATATTATTTGTATTCAGTAGGCAGTAGAAGATAGAATTTTGAGTAATTTAAGTTTATATTAGAAGTCTAGTGAGTAATTAAGTAATGATTAGATGAAAAAAAGTATTTTTATATTTTTCTAATAATAATCTCATTATTGCAATATAAAAGTAATTAAAGTTTGGATTTTATAAGTTTTTTAGATATATTAATAGTATAATAAGTATAAGAGTTATAATCAGATGATTAGTAGTATAGTAATATATTTTGATAGTAAGAATGTGCTAAAATTCTATCTTTTAAATAGAAAAACCAAAAGAGTTTTCTTTCTTTAGACAAGTATAAAAGTCTAGGTAAAAGGTGTTTTTAGTCTAATAAGATACTGTTATCAGCTATGCAATGTTGTTTAAAATACATAATATTTGATTCTCTAAGTTACTTTTTGAAGGTTGAATATTTAGAGTGCTAGGATAAAATTGATTCTAGTAACTGGTCTTTATTACTAATTGTATAAGGCCATATTATATTAGAATTGGCTAAGATTACTAAGCCAAAATAGATAAAAAGTTAAATAATTTTAAAGTTTAATAAGTGTCTGTTAGGGCCATCAATAATTGGTTTAGAATAATAAAAATATTAATAGAAAACTATAAGTTATTTTGTAATTGTTGAAGTCTAATTCAAGTTGTAATGTCAAGAAGATTAGGGTTATTAATTCATTAGAGATAATTAGAAATATGATGCTGGAGTTGAATATTTCATATATTATAAATATGATATAAATATAGATTAAGTATTGTATTATTTAGTATAGATCTAAAGAGGTAAGACTTGTGTTTTGCTATAGTAAGATATTTAGATAAGATTTGGTTATATGTAATATGAGGTAGAATAGTATTATATAATCTATATTTTAAAATTGGAATAATTACTGTATTAATCATGTAAGTAATTTGTTTGTTAGTGATTTTCTTTGTACTAGTAATATTAATAAGATTATAAACCTTTTCTTTTATTAGTTTGATAGCTTAGAATTGTTTGTTATTAAGTGTAAACCAATATTCAAGAAACTTGAAAGATAGATTTTTAAAAATAGAGTAAATTAGAGATTCAGAAAACTATATAGAAGTGGTAGAAGAGTTTGTAACTAGAATAAACTTTGTTGAATTAATCTGAATATTGACCATTTAATAGAAAGATGTAACAGTTTTAGTTATTAGATTAAGCTTTTCTTTAGATTATATAATTTAGAGAATATCATCTATATAGGCTAGAACTGATACAGATGTTTTTAAAGTTTGGATTTGAGGTAAATATAAGATAGTTTTTCAAGATGCAGATAAAGAGTAATCTGAAAATTGTAAGACAATTTTATAAATTAAAGAATCAAAATAGATTTTTCAGAATAATGAAGTTATAATTTCTTTTTGATCTATACTATTTTTAACTAAATAAAAATTGATAAGACTAAGATTAAATATAACTCAATTTTGGCAATCAGTAAGAAAATTAGTAAGTATATTAATAAAAGTTTGAGGCATTAATATTTATTTAAGAGACTTTGTAAAAAGTTTTAAATTAACAAATTATATGCTTTGCTTATGTCCTGAAACAAAAGCCATAATTGTTTATTGTTGCAACTAGTATCTTTAATAATATTGTTAAATATATATATAAAAATAGAGATGCTGTTACCAGATAAAGCAATATAATTGTAAGGAGATAGAATAAAATATTGTGTAAATATTAAATTAAGATGGTTGGTAAGAAGTTTGATATATAATTTTTTAATATATTTGACAAGCCTAATGGGTCTTATATTAGAAAGGTTTCTATCAAAAATAGATTTTTTGGATATTAAAAAGATGTGATCTTCTTTTCATTACTTAGGTATATAAGAAGTTTGAATGCATTAATTAAAAAAAACAACTATTGCTTGAAGAAAAGTAAAACTAACCTGTTTAAGCATTTCATAGTTAATTTCAGATGGCCCACATGCTTTGTTATTAGAAAGTTAATTAAAAGTTCTAGTAATTTCATTTAATAAAAATTCAGCCAAGACTAAGTTATAGTAGTCTAAACTAGTATTAACTTTTAGTTTATATTCTTCTGACCAATTAGTATTGAATTCATGATTATTAATAGGTCAATAAGCAGTTTAGTTGTCAAAATGATGTCAAATATATTCTTTAATTAGTTTAGGATCTGTAATAGTATCATTTGATGTTATTATATTGTTGCATTTTATTGGCTTCTTGTGATGGTTAAGTATACTGTTAATCATAAGTTTGGGATTGGTTTAAAGTTTATAGCATCTAAAATTAATATGCTAATTTACTTGTTTTTTGATTTATTTAATATTTTCTATATTTTAGATGTGATAAAGAGCTTGCTATTCAGTATTAATATTGGGTATAAGAGTAATATTAAGATGATGTATTGAGTTAAGATAGTATATAGTAAAATTGAAATGTATAGATATAGGTAATAAGTTTTTTTTTTTTTTTTTTGAACTTTGGTGACAATGCCAGTTGGTTTTTATTAGTCTTAATTTGATATAGTACAAATT
>CAJVQA010010441.1:0-11386 GCA_910591915.1 Cetraspora pellucida | reverse complement strand
ACCTGTAGAAGAACATTCTTATACAAAAACATGAACAAAGAGAAATGGCAACAATTTGCAGATCAAGTAACCTTAAATCTTAATAATAATAAAACTCCATTCAGTACACAAACCTCAGAATCACTAGAATCTTCTTGGCACAAAATTCAAAACAGTATTATTTCTGCTATTATACAACATATTTTAAATAAATAATTCACTGTCAGAAACTTTCAAAATATCTTCTTTACAAAGGCATCATCTTTATACCAACATCTTAAAAAATTAGACAATATTATTAAACAAGCTAAATACTTACTAAAAAGCTCTACCCCTATACCATACCAACATAATCACCTTATTAATCAGATAAATACAGCTAATCAGCTTAATGTTTCACTTTTACCAACTATTCACAACTTATTACCAAACTGGCTAGCACTTGCTAAAACTGAATAGAAATCTATCTATCATGATTGCAATATAGAAAATATCAAAGAAATAAGACAACAGATTAATGATAATATTTCCAAAAGATGCTTTAAACTCTAATTCAATCCAAAGTCAATGATTAATAGCATACTTAACCACCACAAAGACCCAGTAAAATTTGACAACATTAGAGCAAACAATGATATAATCACTAACTCTCAAAACATTAAACAGCATATCCAACAACACTTTGACCAATAGACATCTTTCAGACAAACCAATTAACAAATTTTTGAATCCAATTGGAAAGAAGAATATAACCACAAAATGCACATTAATACTAAGTAGTATAATAACATTACTAAAGAATTTACTATTACTTAAGTGACTAAAACATTATCTCATCTTTCAAACAACAAGGCCTGTAACCCTTCTGGCATTAGTTATAAAATGTTAAAACATGCAGGCATACTCTTTCTTCAAGCAATTACAGCTCTTCTAAATATATGTATTACTCTAAACCAAATCCCTAAGCAATGGAAAGAGGATAGAATTTTTCTAATTTCTAAAAAACCTATTTTTGACTGCAATCTAATTAACATCAGACCTATTAGCTTTCTTGAACATGCCAAAAAACTATATATAAAACTCCTTACAAACTGTCTAAATCAAGTATTCACTAAACATAAGATCCTCTTACCTTATAACTAGGAAAATGGAGATCATTCAAAGTCCGAAGGATTTTTGTTTTATGTTACACCTGATCTAGCCAATAAATATTGGTCATTGGTTGTTTTGATTTTTTATATTACACCTAATCTAGCCAATCAAAATCTGTAATTTGTGCACACACAAACAGACATCAGATGCTCTATGCCTCAACAGTAATATCCTTCAGACAAATAAGTTTTAAAATACTGTTTTATATTATACAAAAAAAATTTACATTATATTGAATCTGCTAATTGAAAATGTTAATTTTTTAATATAAATACATAGCTTTTACATACTCATCCAAATATCTAATAAAATTATAAAAATTTCAAATTTTGTAAAATTAGTAATTTAGTACTGTAAGTTAATATAATGTAATAATATGAATAAAGATAAAGTTAATATGATATAATTGGTTAAGTTAATTAATATCTCTACTTGAGCTTCTAATATATTATATTCTCTTGATCTAAATTTCAAATACATAGTGTATAATGACTTAATACATAAAAATTTGACTTATTCATTAATAATTATGCTATTGTTGTGATACTGGTTAATTTCTTTTTTTTATTATCATTACTAAAATGACACAAAATACATAATACATTGCCAAAAACGACAAACTACCTAATATTTGAATGCTGATGAAATTTTATTTTTTTAAACCATAAAAATATAAAGTTAATTATGTAATAAATTGTATATATTAAATTGAAAAAAATAATATGTTATATACTGCTAAAAATTAACTGATAACATGCTGATTAAAATTTTGCATCTAATTTTGCGCTCTGAGCTGGAGTCGACCCACATGTAATTTTTCTTACCTATTGTCTGGACTTAAGTTCTCCGCTCTGCTTTGGAAATTATTATTATTATTTAAAAAAAAGTTGTACCTAAGCTAGTGATCTGATTGGTGTCGATGTGTCGGTTATTTAAAGAAAGCTGATTAGATGATACAGGTGAGACAACTCGTTTGTTTTTATTAGTAATGAAACAAAAGGAAAATTGCGTAAAATAGATGCCCTTGGATTTGTAAACTTTATTCAAAAGGAGTTAGTATTTACACGCAAATATGAGCGCCAATGCAGCAAAGGAATATGAGACTTTCAAGTTTATTATTATTATTTACTGGATTCGGAATGTAGTTTTCTAATTTATTATGCACAAATCTTGGTGGCATACGTGTCGCCAATTTGAAGGTTAAGACCAATTAATAAAATAATGAACTTAAATCTCATTTTTCCTTGGTAGCATTCGTCTTGATTATTTACTACGTAGGAGAGTGCTGTTTATCATGTGATATATTTTTTCTTTTTTTGCATATCTAATAATTATATATAAAGATCATGATTGGTTATTGATTTTAACACTTATGGGAGGGTGGTTTTATGTAATAACGATAAACAAGGACAGATAGAGTTAATTCAACTTTTCACAGAGTCTAATTGTCTGACGCTAGAGTGTGTTACGAAAAAAAATGGAAATTTTGCGAAAGTTTTCGGTAAATGGATTTCATATAGTTTTTCTCACACAATGTTGGACATTTGATTTATATGACCATAACGATAATGTAATAGTAAATTTTGTAAACCATAACAGGTTACACGGTCATAACCTTAATTAGATTAACGATTACATGGTTTTCACCAAATTAATTATATAGATTAGGTTCTGAGAGGGTTGTTACGAAAATTATATTGTTACATTTTGCGTAAGTTTTAGTTAGCATTATTGAAACTAAAATAAACACAGCATAAAAGTTTACTGATCAAATCGATACACATATCAATATGATTCATGGAATAATATGATAAAATGATCACGTTTCTTACAAGTTTACCGAAACTTACATTACGTAAAATCACAACCCTAGTTTTGAGAAAAAGGACTAAAAAATAATTTTGCAGAAACCGATTTTTATATTATTAAAACATAAGAAAATACAGGCCATACTGTAAAATTTTATTAACAATATAGCAACAGTTAATCAATAAGTGAAACACGGTCCTAATTTAATTAAAAAATTATTTTTTCAACATCTAGTCCATATAAAATTGCAACCTTACCCGATGTAGCATGAGATTACTCGACGACGATTCAATATATATTAAATTATCCAGCATCCAGTTGTAATAGTCTCAAATAGAAACCGATGATGCAGGTGTAAATAAATATTACAGTCGAATTAAGTCCAATATAGTTGCTACTTATTTATGGTGTCACCTATAGTAATAAAATCATAAGGAATAATAAGAAATAATAAGAGAAGCATCTCAGCATAATTATTACACAAAGTGATGATTAGTTCGATCAGACTTATGATTTTATAATAAATACGACCGCTCATTCAGGTTTCAGACTTATTTATGATTTTATAATAAATATGACCGCTCGTTCAGGCTTCAGACTTATAAATGAATCGCATATAACACATCAAAGTTATGTCAATTCAATTTCATCTCAATTTCTACGAGGGATATGAAAAATCAACAATAATGTAAATTACAAATATTATTACGTGTTTATGCTCATTTTGCTGACAATCACTTCATCGACAACCCATTTCACCGACAAAGTAATTTTGGATGACGGATTTGTCCGGATTGAATCCTTAAACCATTTATCCATATCTGAATTTATCTGAATATCCATTTACTATTGATATCTGGATAATCTGACAAATATTCGGATAATGATCCGGATATCAATAGTAAAACGGATATCCGATAGATAAATGGATAAAAAAAACTTGTCATCGGTGGAATAGTTGTCGGTGAAATAAACTTGTCGGTGAAATGAAATTGAAATGACACGGATTTGTTTGTGAAACGTCTAGCCATTTCCCATAGAAAAATGGGTTAGGGTATAATTTGTGGGAAATATAAAATAGTAATGGTAATACCACGTGACAACTTTTATACTTCATGTTAATATATAATTTTGAATATTTAACATGAATCCTGTAAAAATATATATCCGTATGTTGTTTCCTAAATTAACCGGCTCTCCCTTCATCTTTATTACCCTATTATACTTTATAATGAGCATATAACCTAAGTTGATTTTTTTGTAAAACTGTGGAGACCCAATGTTTAATGCTACATGTGCAAGGTCTAGTGCCTGAAATATAACATCAGGTGTGGTTACTTAGTCACGACCTATGTACGTACATATGTTTTTCCGTGCATAGGCTCCAATTGAATTTCATAAGTCATTATTTACACATTTCCCGCAGGATCCCGCGATTGGTCGTAATTTAAAATTGCCCATTTTTAGGATACTGTAGTCCAATTATGTCACGGATGGGAATTGAGAATATATGATCTTATCAGTTATAAGATCGCATCATAATGCTGATTAGATAATTTAAAAAATCTAATACGTATTCAAGAAATTATTCAAAAATAAGAATAATAATGATAATAATCACTACTTAGCCCTAGATTCCGGTGTTCTCCAGTGATTATACATGCACGGAAATCTACGATGATTTCGACGGACATAATCGACTATATGGTTGGCGATCACACCCTTAATTAAAAAACTTTAAAAGTCGTTATTATTGGATTTATGACATTTGGCGTAAAAAATTGCTAGTTTTACTTTCTCGTATTTCAATGAATTATTAATTAAGAGGGAACCGCCGAAATGTTGTACAACAGCAATGTGGTAATTAATAATATTCATAATTAACGTTAATAATAATCTTTTCGTGAACACAACAATGTGTGCATACAATAAACTTTGCTCATCATTGTCGTTTTTTGGTCAAATATATACATTTTCAATAAATAAAAAAATTAATGTGATTTTAACAGTAAAAAAGAAACTAACTTGCCATCAGATCTATAGAAAGGTGTTGTTACACATCGTGAATTTATATTATACCGGACATAATTAAACCAATCAAAATTCATGTAAAATAAATAAATTCGGATAGTAATGGTACCGAAAAAGTTTTATTAAAATTTAATAAGTCTAGTATTTTCTTGGATTTAGGTTTTGGTGATCTAAATAAAGGCTCACAAGTCCACATACATATTTAGCATGAATTAATCATAAATCTTTACACTGTTTGTTTGCCATGCGTGGTATACACGTCATGAGTGGAAGTGCTAATTAAAAATTTGGCATATATTAGAATTAGATTATGAAATATAGGTAAAACAATAAACACCCTTTTTTTGTGACACACATTATTTCAAGGAGTGCAGTAATTTTATTTAAATAAAAATTATGTTCTTGGTGCGAAAAAATTTAGTGCAGACATTAGCTTTAGAGTTCCCTTTTATTCTTCCTGTCCTTTAAAGATTAAATATGAATCCATCTTCTACAGATAATATTACTACTCCTGTAGAAGTATTATGCCCATCTGGCCTATCTCCAGGAAATGAATCATGCGTATGTGATTGGAGAATTCAAATACGTGGTTAGCATTAATTTAACATTGTCGTTCGACTTGCTTTTACTTCATGGTCGTATACTCGAATTTTATGAGCATATATGATCATTGATTCAGTGTTGGCCCATGACTCGTTATGATTTATTGCCTAATTATAGGTTATGACCTGTTATGACTTATAAAATTTATTATTACATTATGACCACCTTGGTTATATAAAGTTGGATATAAAATTGGATATAACCTAAAAAGGCCAACACTGTCATTGATATCATCAGTAATGTGTAATTATCAATGCCAAGAAATTATTATACGTATAAAAAATTGAATTATAATGGTGAAATCAAGGCAAAAATGTGTTTCGCACTTTTGTGTCGAGATTTCAAAGTTTATAAAGATCTGTCTGTGTCTTCACATTCAATGCGCATAAAATACACATTTTATGCGTATCTATAATAATATTTTCCTAAATTTCAATATCATTTGATTTATCATTTCCAACATTAAATTTATCAACAGAATAATAAAGATATTCAATGCGACTCAAATACTAAAAAGCAAATAATAATTTATAATTAAACTCAGGTTGCCCATCTGAAGGTCCCTTCCTTGAAAAATTATACCTAATAAACACACTTGCATGTTTTTTTGTATTTCTTATGCTTACTGGATTACTTATTTGGAGATTGGCTGTAAAAGGGCAAGGGCTTATCTCTAGAGATCCAATGAAAGAAATGGGAATATTGCGTCCAAAACCTCTCGAGTGTTTTCTGCTGCTGAATATTTTTCATATTGGATGTAAGTTGTATTTTGGGTAAATAATCTATTTATTTTAAATAACTAAGCCATCATCGATCATTGACAAACAATATTATTTGTTACATATAGCACGATTATTATATTCTGTTTGTTTACTTAGTGACTTCATATCAAAAAGTTTTCTCAAAGAATGTAGGCGTTATTTTCATAGACTTCTTTTCTTTTCCAAAGCAATCATTGGTATTTTTTTTACTTATAAGCCTTTCATATTTTTTTCATCAAGTTATACACGATGTAACATTCACTATATCATTGGCTTCATTGGCTATATACCTCATTGGTTTAATATACACAATACCGCGAACTCACATGGCCGCACGGCAAGCAGTTTCAGGATTTGAAAAAAAATCTACAATTTGGGTTCTTAGACCACTGGTTATAGATGCTTTCGGTTTCTTACTATTCATTGGCTTAATTGCTTTGAATGTTTTCGCTTTAATCTCGGGACTATTCATTGATAATGGTAATTACAAAATGGCAAGGTTTTGGATTACCATTCATTACTCGGGTTGGAGTATTTTTTGTTGGATTATAATTTTTGGAATTATTTATTTTGGAAAAAGGTTGATTAACATAATAGAAAGACACATTCGGGTATATTAAGTTTATCATTAAATATATATTTTTTTGTTACGATATTTTTTGTTTCTAATTTATTTACTTTATTTCTAGGATACTAAAGGATATGGAAAGGCATCATCGAAAGTCAGAAATCTTGAACTTGGCTTAATAAAGGTTGGTTTTAATCATTTATAATCCATTTTCCATTTTTCATTTCTCTGACATTAAAAATTAATTTATTTATTTCAGCTACGACGGGTTCGCATTCTATTATTAATCAATTTATTCTTTTTTGCTATTTCATCATTACTTTTTGGATTATTTCGAGAATTTATTCTCACATATTCTCCAGTTATTTCGCTTGCATTTGCAACTTGCTGGGTATTAATCGTTCCGTTGACAAATGCCATAATAATTACGATACTGGCATATGAAATAAATGAAAAGACTCGAATACCAACTTTACGACCTAAGACGTCAACAAATTTTCAAACTTCTAGAAGTCATGATGATTTTTCGAATTCAATAATGCAAAAAACTCCTCCAAAAATCGTAAAAAATGATAGAAATGCTCCACATAACCAAAAAGGAATCATTATGCGTATGGATCAAACAATTTCAATAAACGACAACACTTCATTTACTATTGTTTCAAAAGTGCCAGAACCGGCGCAAGATTATATGGAATCCACTAGTGATCATTCTCATTCTGCTATGTCTCGAGAAGAAACTGGTGAAGCAATAGAACTGGTGGTAAATCCCAGACATCATGAATTTTCATACATATGAAATTCAAATAATATAGATAACAATGTAGTATACTTATCATAATATAGAATTATACTAGCATATTTTCATTCATTTCATTTATGTAATTTATAACATATAGTAACTATCCATACAAAAAATTTATCTACTGTGTTAAGCTATCATGATTATTATTTTTAATGTTCTATATTTTATATTTTGTATATATATTACGTTATATTTTTATGTATTGCCTATTATTTTAGATTATATTTATTAAATAGTGTAGAGTAGGAACAAAAAGTGATGATTTTTTTTTTTACCAATAAACCAATTTATTGTAAACATGTTTAATTTTATTTTTTTTCAATAAACCAATTTTATTGCAAACTTGATTTATTTTATTTTATTTCCGTATATGGGACCCTCCGAATCAATGTGGCCAATCAATCGGATTTTGAAATTTTATATTAATAATTTGCTTATAAGTTTGGTCTTTCTAAAAATCTTTTTTTTTTTTTTGTTTAATATATTAATAAATAGTGTATAAATCCAGAAGCTTTTCTTGGTATCAAATATCGGTAAAATGATATTCGATCTGCATAACGATAATTATATTCGCATTTCTAGGCACCCAAAATTGTAAAGTGCATTAGATAACAAATATTCAGATACCAAATACGTACATTAAGAAAGTGTGAAGCATGCCGGGAAAGATGTCGGGTCAAAAGGGGATAACTCACTATGACCAATACTACTGCAACTATTAAAGATGCACTCTAATATTGGTAAGGCTTTGATCAAGGCGTGGAAAGACTTGACCTGAGTAATGAAGGTGAATTTGGCTTGTAGTAGCACTTTGTATCCAGATAAGTATATTTTTATCCTTTTGAGAAGGTAGTTTGCTCTTTCTATTGCTTTTACTGTCAAATTTATTATTCTTTTCTTTTAGTGGTTGCTGTGGCTAGTAACCCGATCGTGAATTCGGTTCATGGTATCATGTGGTCACGAATTGGATCATATACTTTATTAACAATATGGGGTCCGATTACTAATGCGTTCTTTCTCTTTCTTATAGCAGACTAAGACTTAATGGTTATACAAGAGTCATGGGGACAAAAAATATGTAACGAAACACAATAACAATGAACGATTTTATAAGTTTAAGGGTCAAACTAGCCAGAGACACTTCTACTATTTCTTTGAAGGTTTTCATACATAATGTAATAATAACAATATTAACTGTCTGTTTTTACTGGATATTACGTACATAAAACTACAGGTAATTATAATGATTAATATAATTTTCTATTTAAAGAACTTTGATAATCTCATTCATGCTAAAGCTAATTATTCTGTGAATTTCATTTTCAGAATTTGTATTACACCAGGAACTGCAGTACTTTCAGGTTATAATTTTCACTTTCACAACATATGTACAGTCTGTATCTGGTATATGGGTATGTACTATACATGTACATATATACAATGTGTACATAACAGATAATAATATAACAAAGAATGTAAATGCTAGAATTTTTTTATGTTTGATATTTTTAGTAAACTTTTTTTTTAAGATATGGAATATAATATACATTTTAGTAACAGTAGCATGATGAAATAAACATTGCTATTTTTAAAGATTTAAACAATATTTTTTTTTGTAGAACATTTAGATTTTGAAAGTAATAAGAAATCTAATTTTTTTATTAGATATTGAATCAATATCTGATATTGATAATAATATTTTTTAAGTAAATTAAATAAATTTAGCTTTGTAGATTTAGAAAATAGTTATATTAAGAATAAAATTTATGATGAATTAAAATTAAGAGTAGTGGGTATAGTAGATTATTTTTTATATAATTTACATAATAAATTACATTTTTAGTAAAAAATAAATAAATATTTATAATAAATTTTTTTTAAAATTTAATAAAAAATTGTAAACTTTTTATATTATATATATTAAAATAATATATATCTTTTTATAAAATTTTAAAGTTTATTAATTATAAAAAATTTATACTTATATATATTATAAAGTTTATATGAGTTAACTTAAATTTACCTAGATAGTACAAAATAATTTATTTTGATTGGTTAATTTCTATAGTTTTATATAATAAACTTTATAATAAAAAATTATATCTATACACAGAGAACCAAGATAATGATGGTCAGACTCAATGTACAGGGCAGGTTATAGCATTCTTTGCAGCTATAAAAACTAAGCTTAAAACAGCAAGCAACTCTACAGAAAATATACAATCCAAATCATTATTAACATTATTAAACTCCTATAATTTGAACACTTGCTATAACAAATTTCTCCAATATCATCATCTTCCTCTACTACACTTCCAACCTACTATAAAAACTCTCTTACAATATTTACAACAAATCAACTCTATATATTTACTAAATTTTTTAATAATAATACTAAAAAAAGACAAAACAGAAACCTACATTTATCTACTATATGAGTATAATATTTTACCAAACCATTATATTTCTTCTATTAATGATTTTCTTAATATACCTCTTAAATCTCAATCTAATTTTCAAACTACTAATTATATACCTACTAATACTAAATTTAAGTCACAAAGCAAATACAAAACCTCCATATACTTCAAAACCATAAACACAAATAATGTACTTTCTTCTGAATATACAATCACACTTTAGCCCTCCAACTTAATAGATAAAAATTTACAATCTATTTCTATTATTAAACCCCTTGAGCTATTAATTAATATCCACAATGTTTAAGACTATAATAAAGACTTTAAACAACAAATGTGAGAGAACTTCTGTTTAACAAACAAACTTAATATAATTAGTATTACTAAAACCAAAATAGTTAATACAAATGTAATAACAAAATTACAAAAATCCAAAC
Organism: Cetraspora pellucida; assembly: GCA_910591915.1. Lineage (NCBI taxonomy): Eukaryota > Fungi > Glomeromycota > Glomeromycetes > Diversisporales > Gigasporaceae > Cetraspora > Cetraspora pellucida. The sequence continues at coordinate 821 of CAJVQA010010441.1, read as the reverse complement.
ATTTTATATACTACTGGTCATGTAACAATAGTTCAAAAGCTGGTACTGCAATTATGATTAATAATTGGCTTAAATCACATATTCACAAAATACACAATCTTTCTGATTATATTATTATTATTGATCTTTTCTTTAAACATGACTTTAAATTTTACATTATATCAGTATACCTATCTTGTGATGATATTCAACTCAGATTAACTGTTCAAAATACTGTTATTTCATGGCTTTAACAAGTCACAAGTTCAAACTTACAATCTATTATTCTGGAAGACTTCAATGCTTCTAATAATAGCTTATACTCCTCTTCTATCAAATACAAATTATTGTATTTTCTCTAATATAACAACATATATGATCTAGTTGTTTATACTTAATCATTATCTAATACTTGGCAAAGCGGTTAATTTCAAAGTTGAATTGATTACATCTGGGCAAACCACTTAATTATCTGCTATTTCACCTTATATAATACTAATGACTCCAAAACTAGTACAAATAGTAATCATAAAATTCTAATTTCCTCTGAGTTCTTTTCTTATGCCCATTTTGGCAAATGATATTCTGCAACTAAAACTCAAAAAAGAATATTTTTCTACAAAAAAATGAATGAAGAATTTTGGCAATTATATACTGATCAAGTGACTACTAATCTTAGTTCTAACTATATACCTACAACTGTTAATACGACAGAATTCTTAGAAACAATATAGCATAAAATCTAAACCAGTGTTATCTTAATTGCTCTTAAACATATTCCTAACAAAAAAGTCACAATGTGCAACTTTCAACATATATACTCTGCCAAAGCTTCCTTTTTA